>JANIJG010022467.1:0-12682 GCA_024611175.1 Megaceryle torquata
GGGGAGGGGTGGGAGGGAGGGCGGGAGGAAGGGGGGAGAGGGAGGGGGGGGGTGGGGGGGGTGGGAGGGGGGGGGGGGGGGGGGGTGGGGGGGTACAGGGAGGGATGTGAGGGTGGGAGTGGGAAACGCAGGGCTGATAGAGAGCAATGTGAGGGTGGGAGGGAGGGGTGCAATGCGGCAGGTACTCACCTTGTCTGTGGGGACCTGGGAAGGAGGGTGGACCAGGGGGGCCTGGAGGGCCAGGGGGGCCCTGCCGCCCTTCGTATCCAATCCCAGGGGGGCCCTGAGGTCCAGGAGGCCCTGGTGGCCCAATGATACTGTCCCCCTTGGGACCCTAGGCAGTGTGAAAGAGCAGCCCTGAAGCCAAGCACCCAAGGAGATGTTGCTCCCTCCCCATGCCCCTCTCACCCCCTGCACTGTGGGGTACTCACCGGCAGCCCAGGGTAGCCCTGGGGCCCTGGTGGCCCTGGCAAACCAGAGGCACTTGGACTGTAGAAGGGGGTGCTGCCCGGCTCACCCTTCTCACCCTTGGGACCTGCATCGCCCTTGTCACCCTGTGGGATGGCACAGCCTTAGGGGGAGCAGTCGGGGAACACCTCAGCACCCCAGATTATGCCAGGTGCCAGTCCTCCAAGGCACCGCTGGTGGGCAAAGAAAGGGCTTACCCGCAGGTTAGCACCGAAGTGACTCAGGTCGTAGGGGAAGTGGCCTGTGGAGAGGGAGTGGAGGGGCGAGGAGAGCCAGGATGGGCACGAGCCACACCCTGCCCAGCTCTGCCTGCAGGGACCAGTCACCTACCTGGGGGACCCGGGGCTCCGGCATCACCTTTCTCTCCCTTTTGTCCTGGAAAGTGGTGGAAACCTGTGGGGCACAGCAGAAAAATGTCATCTCAACACTGCAGCTTCCTGGCCCCAGCTCCAACAGAGGGAATCATGACAGGGATCCCTGAGCTGCTCCGAGGGGGCTCAGAGAGGGACACCCCCTTACCAGGGAAAGCTGGCAATGCGGGATGGCCAGAGTCGCTGAAGGCCTGTGAGGATGCAAAGGACTCAGCTGCAGAGACAGCAGCATCCTTGGGGACACCCCCCTTCAGTGTGATCCTGATGACAGCCCCGTGTGCCAGCCCTAGCCAGGATGCCACCACAGCATTCTCTGTCCCCTCCAGCCAGGCAGGTGGCACTGGGGGGACCCTACCGCCCGCCCTCAGCACCCCCATCACAGTGACCATGTTGTTACTCACATTGTTGCTGTCATACACTATGCTGCCCGGGGGCCCCGGGGGCCCTGGGGGACCTGGAGGTCCTGGTGGACCCTGTGGAGGTAGAGAAGCTGTGTCAGGGTCCTGCAAAGTGGACAGTCCCCATGGAGGACTGTCCTGAGTCCATACACTGAGGCCATGCCCTGCCCCAGAGAGACAACCAGTCCTTGCAAGAGGGAGGCATGTGCCCTTTGCCAAAGGTATTCAGGTCCCCAGGGAGACCCTCGGTGTGTCCTCCCACTCTGCTGGGCCAGCAGCAGGTGGCTGCAGCAGTGCTCACCCGCAAGCCCAGCACGCTGCTGACATCCGCAGGGTCCCCCTTCTCGCCCTTCAGCCCATTCATGCCGGGACGTCCCTGTGGATGAGCAGCACAGAAGAACCTCATCCCTGTCCCTCTGACAACTCTGATGCCTGAGTCACCTCTGACACCCCAGCATTGCCTCCAATACCCCAGCATCACCCCACTCCTTGGGAACACAATATGATCTGGGGTTCAGCAGGTGCAAGATGTGCAAACAAGGTGGGGCAATACAATGGAGGTGATGGTTGAAGGGACAAACAAACCAGGAGCAGGTCTTACAGGTCTGCCTGGAAAGCCAATCTCTCCCTTCATCCCTGCTCGTCCCTGTGGACCCTGAAGAGGAGAGAAAATAAGGATGAGAGTGTTCAGAGCAAGGGCACCCCCCATTCCCCTCTGTCCTGGATCAGCCTCCTTTCCCCTGAGATGAGAATGATGGTGACTTACTGAGGGTCCCGTTGGTCCACGCAGTCCCGGTTCCCCCTGTGGACAGCAGAGAAGGAAAGGCTGTCACCAGGACCATCTGGCATGCATCACATGGGTATTTGGCCCCTGTTCTGGCAGCACACCCACCTTTTCTCCTTTCACCTTTGCAGTGACCACAGTCCCATCAGGGCTGATGATGACACCGGGCTCCCCCTTCTCCCCCTGCAAGAGAGGAGGAGGCATATGGGGAGATGGAGGGACCAGACTCCCTCCCATGGCATTGCTGGTGTCACCACCAGGACCTGATGGCCAGGCATGATGGGGGACCAGAAGGGTGACCACCCCATGGGGTAGAGGTGGCCTGGAGCAGTTACCTTCAACCCTGGGGAGCCTTGAGGACCAGTTGACCCCCGGTCTCCTTTAGGTCCCACCAGGCCCTGCGGGGAGGAGCACAGAGCTCACATGAGCCCTGGCCCACCAAACCCCCACTCCCATCACCACCACCCTGGCACTGCTGTGGCAGTGTGGCAGGACCAGCAACCAGAGGTTTCACCAAAGCATGCCTAGAGCTTTCACTCAGGCCACCCCTGTGGTTGCCAGCCTTGCCACTGACTCACCGGGAAGCCGGCACGACCCTGTCTGCCCTGCAGAGAGAAGCACAGATGCTTGCAAGAGCAAATGCCCTCTTTCCAAGAAAGCAGGTGTTCTCCTGGCACTGTTGAGGGTTGGGTGCAGGTGGCAGGGGAGCACCTACCTCTGGTCCAGGCAAGGCCACCAAAGACTTCTGGAAAAAGAGACAAAATTAGGTTTTTTCACCATGATCTTTGCTCAAAGAGGTCAGATCTCCTGGAGAGGTCTCCCTCAGTTCCCTCACATGACAGGGCAGGCCCCCGCTCCCTGCTCCCAGTCTTAGCTTCCCCCAGCTGTGGTGGGTCCAGGTGCCATCACTTACATCTTCGCTTGAGACAGTGATGACCTGTCCAGGGGGACCAGGTGGACCGGGAGGGCCAGGCAGCCCCACACCATCTTGGCCTCGCTCACCCTGGAAGACACAAGTCATCAGCCCCAGGGCCGCCACCAGTCAGCCATTGTCCTCAGCCTGGTGGCACCTACCTTCTCACCAGGGATCCCTCTGTCACCTTTGGGTCCCTGGAAGGAGGAGCAGACAGAGGTGAGCTTCCCAATTGGCACCACATTCAGCCAGACCCTGGTTCACAAGCTGGGACTTTCTCCTGCCTGGGCCTCAGCAAAACCTTCCAGGCCACCCCCACCATGCCTGCAAGGTCCAGGCAGCGAGCTAGGTTGGGATGCTTTTGGGTGGAGGTGACAGCAGTGAGCAGGATGGCAATCTGCTGGTGATAGGGTCCCAAGCAGTGTGGGCACCCCTGGCACATGGTGAGCCTGGTCCCAGAGAAAGGGAGCAGCCAAAAGCACTGGAGGGGGTAGAATTTTGTCTGCTGGGGATGGAGCTGCTGCAAGTGGCCCTGCAGTGATTAAGGAAAGGAGGAGCTGATGCTCCTACCTGTGGTCCAGGGAAGCCCTCCAGGCCAGGGCGGCCATCCACGCCAGGCACACCAGCATCTCCCTGCAAAGAGGTGTGGGAAAGGGCAAGATGCAGGATGGAGCATTCTCCTGACAGCCCCAGGTCCTGCCCAGCACCCTGCAAATCCCAGGTGCTCACACCACCCATCCTAACCTCCTGGAACTCCTACCTTCAGTCCTGGCAAGCCAGGCTGCCCAGGACTGCCAACTTCCCCCTGCAAAGTAAGAGGTGTCAGAGCAGGAGCAGCCCCACAGGTTGCCCATGAGCATCCTGCAAGGATGGACCCAGGCTCCAACAATAGGAAGGTGTTTGAAAAGCTCCTCACCTTTGCCCCCGGCAGTCCTGGCAACCCCTACAAGCAACAAGAAGTGGGCCATGAGCATTGGGTGATGGCAGGGGATACGATGGCAGGGGATGCCCCAAAGAGGACAGGATGGAGGGGAGCGAAGGGGCAAGAGCAGAGCTACCTGGGGTCCTTCGGGTCCACGTGGTCCGGGGGAACCGGCAGCAAACGGCAGCCCTGAGCCCTCCATGTCGCCCTGGGGGTGGTGGGGAGAAGGGGCTGAGCTGCGTCTGCCCCCTGCTCCAGTTCATCCCAACCCCCATCACAGGGGTGGTCACTTACAAATCCAGCCTCATAGCCCGGCCCTGGTGGTCCTGGGGGCCCAGGGGGCCCCGGCTGCCCGCGGGGTCCGATGGGCCCAGGCAGGCCAGCTAAGCCCGTTTCTCCTGGGGCTCCTGGTGGTCCCATTTCTCCCTTGCTGCCCTGCAAAGGTGACAAGAAAAACAAGAGGACAGTTGAGACAAGGTGACAGAGGGACCTCTGCCTGGAGCCTGTGAACAGGAGGCAGCACGTCCCCTCCCACATCCCCCAAACCACCCCTTGGAACAGGACATAGATGCTCCCCTGTCTCCAGGGCTTTGCAGGAAGGGGCATTGCTCAGCTTGGGCATCCTTTACCCCAGCTGTCCTTGGATGGCCCCAGCTTCCTATGCAATATGCACGGTGGCCACCAGAGGCTCGTCTAAAATCATAAATGAGTAGTTTTTTTGCAGCCATCGCTGGCTGACATGCTGCAGCAGAGCTCAGCACCATGGGGGGGTGCTTCCAGGTATCCCTGCACTTTGCAGCAGGTCTCCAAGTGGCAGAATTGATCCTTACACCCACTGCCACCCTGTTTACACCCTCGGTGCTGGCAACATTAAGAAAACTTAGGTTTTGAGGTTCTTGCCCCCAGCTCAGGCTGTGATGGATGGGTCATCCTGAGGAACATCCCAGCAAGCCTTCACCTCCATCCTTGAGGATGTGGGGTGGAAAGAAGTTCGAGCAAGCAGACAGGAGAGTGACACACAGAAGATGGGTTGTTTTCTAGTGGGGTGTGGGCACCCAAAATCCCCCAAGCAAACCCTCTTCTGTGCCTCAAAGCACCCCACTCGGTTTTCCTGCCTGCTTCCCTGGAACAGGTTGCCCAGAGAGGTGGTAGAGGCCCCATTCCTGAAAACATTCCAGGTCAGGTTGAACTGAGCTCTGAACATCCTGACAGAGTTGAAGATGACTGCGGGAGGGTTGGACTAGATGACCTTGAAAGGTCCCTTCCAACCCAAACCAGTCTATGATTCTATAATCCCTGAGGCAGCAGTGCCCAGAGCAAAGTCAAGTGAGGGTGGTCAGAGCCTGGTGAGCATTCTGGGGCTGATCAGCAGCTCCATGCACCCTTGAGCTGTGGCACTGCTCTGCTTTGGAAGAGACCCAAATACCAGCATCCCCCTTCCCATCCCAGTGTGAGGTAGCCCCCCAAGCAGCATCACAGTCTCCAGTCTGCAATACATGAGGGACCTCCCCTGCCAAGAAACCCACAGAGGCACAGTACCTTGGGTCCTGGTGCACCAGGGAGGCCGAGGTCACCCACATCACCCTGAGGAGGAGGAGGAAGGAGAAGAGGGTGAGAAAAGAAGCTGCCCATCTCCAGGCAGGAGCAGGTTGGTGCTCCTCCGCCTGGGGATGGAGGGAGCTGGACCTCCCAGAAATGTGCCAAGGGTGCCAGCTGCTCTGTTGGGGAGCCATTACATGCTTCTAGGGGACACGGGACAGGGGGCACTCACACGCTCTCCTTTGGGCCCCTGCTGCCCAGCTGCTCCGTCTCTTCCAGGAGGACCCTGCAAGATGCCCAAAAGCTGGCTCCAGCACAGTAAAACCCAGTGGCAGTGGTGGGCACCAAGTCCCCACCATCACCAGGGGTGCACTTACAGCACCACTGTTACGGGGTGGCCCTGGAATCAGTCCCACTGGCTACTCCATACACCTACCGCTGGCCCTGGGGGTCCAGGGATCCCATCCCTGCCTGGCAGCCCTGGTGGTCCTGACAGGTCAGTGTGGTTCATCCCAAACCGTCCTGGCTCCCCCGGCAAACCAGGGATGCCAGGTGGCCCTGGGGGACCAGGTGGCCCTCGTGGACCCTAGAAGAGGGGACGGTGGCTGAGTGTGTCCCCCCACTCACTGCTGGCAGGACAAACACCCACCCACACTCACCCGCAGGCTCTCCAGGTCACCAGCAAAGCCAGAGCCCTCCATGTCAATGAAGGTCTGGGAGAGAAGCACAAGGGCAATGTCAGGTATCAATGACCAGGGTCAGGGTGCTCATCAGCATGAGGATGCTGCTTGGTAACTGGCAGCAACATCCCACACCTCTATGGTTTGATGGACCTGCCAGCTGTGCCCTCCCCCCCATCCCTGTATCCCGGGGGCACTTACCAGCTTGTCATGCTTGGAAGAGGGTCCTGGGGGTCCTGGGGGGCCAGGTGGTCCAGGGGGTCCCCTTGGCCCCACACCGGGGTCACCCTGGAACAAAAGTGAGAGGGTGGTTTGCAAGCACAGCCAAATCAACAGCAAGAATGGGGGGCAGCAGCATGTGCTGCCACTCTACCCCACACTGGCACTGGCACTCACCTTCTCCCCCTTCAGACCGGGCTCCCCAGGTGTCCCAGGGAACCCCTGGGGTCCCATATCTCCCTGCGAAGGGGAGCATTGGGGGTCAGCAGGTGGCAAGGAAGCGGGGGTGGCTGGCACCCATCATCCTGCCCCTCCCCACACACACTTACAGGTTTGCCATCCTCACCGGGATCGCCCTAGAGAGAGGGGAGAGGTCAGTGTGCAGGCAGGCAGGGGTGGGATCCCCAAGGAGTGTGGGGCTCGACTCACGGGCTCGCCATCTCGGCCAGGGGCTCCGTCTTTCCCTGGTGGCCCTGGGGGGCCGGTGACCTGCTCCAGCACCGAGCCGTCAGCATGCCGTGAGAGGGTCCCAGGGAGGCCGGGGTCACCCGGTTCCCCTTTCTGACCTTTGGAGCCAGGGTAGCCAAATCCAGCGCTGCCCTGGGGACGGGATAGGAGGGAACCGGAGATTGGTGGCGTGTCCCCATGGGTGGCAGCCCAGGCAGGCACGGCTTTGCCGCAGCTCCCCCACTGGTGTTCACCTTAATGCCCAGTTCTCCTTTCTCCCCCTATGGAACAGAAACAAAAAGCAGGTGTCAAACATGGACGTGCCACTGGCAAACCAGCCCCCAAGGTTCACTCTCTCACCCACCTTTTCACCCTTGATACTGCCTGTCCCCACGATGCCACCGGTTCCTGAGTCACCTTTCAGGCCACGTTCACCCTTTTCCCCCTTTTCACCTTTGGGGCCAGTGCCTGCAGGAATGGAAAAGGGACATGGTCGTGCTTGGGGGTGGCCACCCCACTATGTCCCCACGGGTGTACCCCAGCTGGCCCGGGCAAAGCAGCCAGCTTACCTCCTGTGGAGACCCGCAATGTCTCCTCTGCTTTCGTCCTCTCAGCTTGCTGCAGGGAGCCCCCATCACTTTTCAGCCTGCTGCCCACTGCCACAGGGGGAGAGGTCACAGGGACGGCATCCACCAGCCCTGGGACACCCTGTGCCAACAACAAGGGGACACTGTGTGTTCACCTCCTGGTGAAAGTCCGCAAAAAGTCCCAACGGCCGGGACTTCACTGGGCAACCCGCGACGCTCATCATGGAGGGCACTCTCCTCATCCTCTCATCTTGGGGTCTTGCCCCTGAGCACAACACCCACGGGCACCAACTCACCCCAACGTTCCCCGAGGGTTGGCGTCCACCTTCTGCACCACTGCCGAAATCACCTGAGACCTGCGTTTGCCCAGGGAGAAGGGGTGATGGGTGAGCTGGGAGCATGAAGGAGCAGCCCCACAACCTGTCCCGGCTGGGCTGCCAGCACTCACCTCCTCGGTGTCGTCCTCCTCTTCCTCGCACTGGCGCTCTGCTGCCCGTGGGTCCCCTTGCAGCCTCAAATCAGCAATCACCCCCTAGAAGGAAAACAAGCCAAGGACTGCCACAGATGGATGGGTGCCATGGATGGATGGGTACCACAAGCCACCGTTGCCACATGGCGTGACCTGCCACGACACTAAGCCACCACGTCCTCAAGTGCCCAGCGTACGTACATCAGGCTCAGAGCATTCTCTACCCAAGCATCTATTTATAACCCAGCACAGAGAGGTTTCAACCTCTCAGCCTGGTACCCAGCACCACCAGCATGGCTCAACAAGCCATAGGGAAAAGCCATGGGCTGGCTCTGGTACCAGGTGAGTTGAGCAGGGGCAGTGGCCAGGATCTGGCTAGCCAGATAGAAACGTTTTTACAGGGACCTTGGCCAGGCTCCTTGTTTCCCCTCTCCAGAGGCCCCAAGTAAGGACTGCTGGCAGGTCCCAATCCACTACAGCCCAAGTTTTGTATTTCTTAGGCTAATCCACATTTCCTTACCATTTATTTGGGTTTTGCAAGCACTGTGCTCATTCAAGCCACTTGTTTATAAAAGAAATCACCACAAATCCCTTCCTAAGGATGCTCTCTCCAGACAAACCCCTGTAGCTGATCTATCTGCCTTGCGAGGGCGGGCAGCAGCCTCATCACAGCTGGAAGGCTGTCTGGGTACCAGCCTGGACCCCACAGCTCCCACAGAGCTGTGTGGTCACGCAGCACATCTCAGAGCCCAGCCCAGGTCCTTGCTGCTGGGCTGGAATGTGGGGATGCTGCCCATCTCTCTGATCCTAGCAGGGAGATGCTGGGGACCACACTGGGAAGTGAGTCTGGAGAGGGCAGATACATCCTGCTCTGTGACTCTTCTCTGGGCAAGACACCTAAAATAACATTTGGTCTCACTTGAAAGCACAGCGCACCATGTCCAGGAAAGAGAGCTGCGCTCAGGAAACACAATGGGTTTAAGAAAACAAGACTCAGGGGCAGTTGCAGTTCAGCCAGGCTGGCTATGACATTACAATATGAATATTTTATAAATAGATTATATTATAGTTATATAATAAATAGAATATATTTAAAATATATTGTATTTTCTTATACATTCATATATTTATTTTTTAATAGATATAATTTAAAAATATCCATCCCTTCCAGAAGCAAATGCACTCCAGGTGGCCTGTGACAACCTTCAGCTGCTCACCCTGGTGACAGCCGTCTCTAATTCATCCCTCTCCTGCCCACTGAGTACCCACAGCAAGCCCAAGCTTTGAGAAATGCAACACTCCAGCCTGGCCTTCCCAGCCCTGAGGTTTGGCAGAAGCATTGGAAGTAATCAGGTTCCAGCCCTGAACTGAGGTATCCCCATGAGGGCTGGTTATAAGGGCCCTTTGCAGCCCCTTTGCCCCAGTAAAGAGACAGCAGCACCATAGGTCTTACAATGCATCCATCTGCAAAGAAACCCTCCTGCCAGACCCCAGCTGAGACCCCATTTACAGGAACCCCCTTGGTATAGCATCATAAAATCACAGGATCAGTTTGGTTGGAAAAGACCTTTAAGATTGTTGTGTCCAACCATTAACCCAGCACTGCCAGGTCACCACTAAACCATGTCCCTCAGCAACACATCTACACAGCTCTGAAACCCTTTCAGGGATGGGGACTCCACCAAAGCCCTGGGCAGCCTGGGCCAGGCCTTGACAACTCTTTTAGGGAAGAAATTTTACCTTATGTCCAACCTACACCTCCCCTGGTGCAACTTGAGGCTGTTCCCTCTTGTCCTATTGCTTGTTACTTGGGAGGAGAGGCTGACAACTTGAGAAAAGACACCAACAACTTGACAGAAGAGACTCACAGCTTGGGAGAGGAGGCCAATATCTGCTGTCACAGGGGCTTCTGTGTTACCCACCGTCTTTGTCCCTCCAGGTTTTATGCCATTGACACAAGGGAAGCTTGGGAAGAAGCCCAGATGCCAGCTGAGATCCCACCAGCAGCCCTCCAGCTGCCTATGAGTAGCTCATCTTACAGCTTGACTGAGGGCCAGGTTTTAATCAGCTCAATGCCCCGTTAGTTCCAGATAATGCAAGTTAGGGCTGGTCAGTGATGGAAACACCACGAGGCAGTCAGATGCCAAGGAGATATTCAAGCTCACATTCCCCCTTCCCTTCCCGGCCAGCCCAGGCAGCCTCTTGCCCTTGAGGGCCAGGTATTCTCTGCAGGAAAAATAGGGGTGGTCAGTGGGATTGGGTGTTTGTCAAGTTTGGGAATATCACCTACTAGAAAAGCAGGAGCACTTCACTCCCCTCTGGGCTGTTGCTTTGTGTCCAAATGTTGCCAAACCCAGTCCAGCTGGGGAGAAGAGCTCCTCCACAGCCATAACCTGGCCAGCACGTTCAAGAGCATAAAACTGCTTTTCAAGAGTAAAAAGTTGCTTTTGGAACCTCAAGGGACCAACCTGAAGCCCATTTCAAATGGGTCTCTAGCCCATCAATCATTAACCCCTTCCTGGGGGAGATTTCCTTGTCCGAAGCCATTTAACTGGGACTGTGGCAGTGTCACTCATTAGTCAATATTATGTTTAAGGTTAAACGTGCTTTGAAAAGCTCCCTGGGAAAAGCATTGCTCCACTTAGCAGAGCCTCTGTTGCTGGGCAAACCACGTTCAACCCAGGAGAAGCCCTGCAGTGCAATCCTGAACTTTCTTCTCCTCAAGCACCATGGGGGATTTCCATGTCAGCTGGGCATTTTCCCCACACTTTCCATAAACCTTATCTAGAACATGTCATGCTCAAGTCATGGGCTTCTCTCCTTGCTCGCCAAAGTCTTCCTGCAGATATCACCCAGTGTCAGCCAACAAAGATATGCTCCAGCCCAAGCATTTTTTCCAGTTAAGAGAGATATTCTACCAGCCTAACTAGCTCCTCCACCAAAGGAGTTGGGTATTTTTAGCCATGGGGAGATTCAAAGAGGCTCTGTGTGTTTGCTGGAAAAGCTACAGGCAGGAGTGGCTGCTGTAGCACAACCACATCTCCTCCTGCCAGGCCTCTTGAGAGCTTTATTTTGGCGAGACCCCAGACAATAAAGGTGGTGGCACCTCAAACCACACTTCCCCCCTATCTCATGTGTCTCCTGCCTGGGACACACAGGGAGTGTGGCTGCTGGTTTGTCTTCTGGACAAACAGGTTGGTTCAACGGGTGTAGGCTGGTATCACATCCCTCCAGCCTTCACCCAGCCTTCTTGGAGATGCTCCTTGGGGTGACCTGAGGCCTTACCTGGTATTTATCTGGATCGGCCCCTCCAGCCTGAGCAACAAAGAGCCCGGAGCCATCTTCCAGCTCCATTTCATCCGGGGAGCGCTCAAAGCGGACCCGCTCATGCTCCTCACAGTCCAGGTAGAGGACAACTTCATCCTCCTCCACGCTGATGGCAAAGCGTGTCCACTGGTTGAGCAAGGTGGGCACAGGGAAGGTGGCTGCTGCATATGAGCTTGGTGAGCCTGGTTCTGTGTAGTAGAAGATGATCTGCTGCTTGCCCGCCTGCAGCTCTGAGAGCTTGACACCCACATAGATAATGCTCTGTGAGGAGTCCGTGATGGCAAAGAGCATGCCAGCCCGGGGGCTGGTGGGCTGGATGTGGAACAGGAGGGAGAAGTCCCGGTAGAAAGGGCTTGGCAGGTGGTACCGGGCCACCTGGCCTGTGTTGGCCTTAGGGCCAAAGACATAGCCAGGGTTGTTGTCGGGGCCATATATTTTGAGGATCTCCTCTGGTGGGGGGTCTCCAATCAGCTCCAGGAGGCTGACCTCAGTACTCAGGTTCTCTGCAAAAGGAAGGGAAAGGGAATGGTCACAACTGGGCTGAAAATAATGGTCAGCAACATGCCTTTGGGGGACATCACTGGTCACACTTCCTCCAAATGCCACTTCTCAGCAGATCCCTCCACTCGCCCTCCCCAGGGCCCAGGATTTTCCTTCAGGCTGTGGGCTGGCCAAGGCAGCAATACTCCTCAAGCTCCTCCCAACACAGCATTCAGATGCAACTCCCAAAATGCCACCCATTCCCTGCTGCTGGCCCTCGAGCTGCAGCTGGGACATTCCTGAGATGGGATAAAACCAAAGAGATCTTGCCCATAGCAGCAACATGCCCATACAGGCAGTGGGAGATGCTGCCAGAGCACCGGGATGCTGAATAACCACGGAGCCATGAGGAAGTGTGTTGCATTCATACCTACTGCAGGGTCACAGTGACCCCTCACATCATCTCAGGAGAAGCTCAAGTCAGGGAATAAATCAGAGCCATCACCCTGGGAACAGGGCTCGAGCCAGCGCACCCTGTCAGCTTCCCAGATGATCTCAATTGGGATCTCGCCTCCTTTCCCGACTCCTTTTACTCAACACGCTTAGGGAAGTTCTGCTCGGGACGGTCTCTCCTACCCAACACAGCTGAACATCTGGCTGGGGCGAGCCGGCTCTCTGTACGCCAGCTCCCATTGTTTTGGCAGCAGGCACATCCTCATCGCCCACACACTGGGCGCTGGTTCCTCCTCTCCTGTGTCAACAACTCGGGCTGGTGCCAACTCGATGGGAGCAAGCATGCCGGGTGCTTTTAACTCCACATTTCCCAGGAGGGAGGAAACCCAGCCATCCTGGCTTTGAAACAGCCAAGAACTCCACACCAGGAACGTGTGCTTGGTGCCGATTTCAACCTCATCCCAAGTCAGGAGCAGGAGCTGGGACAATTCAACGTCCTTAACTCCACCCCTGGTATTTCACATGATCAGTGTGGGGGTAGCAGAGGTGTGCTGAGCCCACCAAGACCAGCCAGGAACCTCCTCCCTGCTCTGAAGCCAGGCATTGTCCTCCAGAGCTCTTCAAA
>JANIJG010022468.1:0-17495 GCA_024611175.1 Megaceryle torquata
TCATTGATACCTTCAGAGTTCTGCAACAACAGAAACCCAGGATCAGCAGTCACAGAATCCTGCAAAACCCCAGTTCAACCCCAGACTAAATTACTCATTCCTAAGCAAGGAGTAAGATACTACCCCTCTGCAAAATACATCAGGAGACTACAAAATACAAGCTGTATGCTAATGCACATGCACAAGGGGGAGGCATTTACTAAATTTTAAGTGCTTGAATTAGGAGCCTTAATACTAGTCCTTTAACACTGAGTGCTTTGGGTGCAACATATTGGAGTTTTCTCCTGCCTCAGGAAATGTGCCAAGATATCTCCAGTTCTCATTTACCACCAAAGCTCTGGTGCTTAGTCTATCTAGGTGGATTAGAATAGCAGAATTTGCTGTTGCATTGAGGTGAACCCCTATTTATGGCAACATATATGAGCAACCACTGCTAAATAATCTCTCCATCCAGTCTCTGGTGCTGCCATGCATGCCAACTCACAAGGCACGGATCCAAAAGGCACCATCATCAGCTTCTGCAAGAAATGAAGAACATCAGACCTTCTGACCAGACTCCCTCAATAATCAGGTTATTACAGAAAAATCCTTTTAAAAGACTAAAAGACACACTAAAAGAGAAGCTATCACAGCCCCCAACATTTAATAGTTATTAACCACTTGATATTCTCCTGATTTCTTTCATATATTTTTGAAAAATTTATGGGGAAAAAAAAAAAGAAAAAGAAAAAAAAAAGTATCTGTGGTAGAAACTTCACTTTTTACCACTTAATAATGGCAGCTAGTATCACAGGTGAGACTAAAACCCTGCTCTGATATTCATACAAAGCAGGAAGCCATCACCTCCCTGTAGAGCTTATAAACTAAGTGAATGAAAAATAAGCAGAAGAAGAATTATAACCCCATCATTACAGATGGGACATGAAAGAACAGAAGAAATAATTTGTCCAAAGTCACATAGCCTGTAGCTGAGCTGAAAAAGTATAGTACAGTACCTGAGCAAAAACAACAAAGAAAATACATATTGTGCACTTTCTCTGTATAGCACCAAACAAGCCAGTAGCATCACCTCTTTGTCACTGTACACAATCCCTGAAAGGCAATGTGCATGAGTATATCAACATTAGAACAGACACACTGGATCCATCCATGCTTTCAGCTTAGGGGTTCCTCACTCACAACAGTTCTGCAATATGCCAGAATTGCAGAACAGGGTTTATTATTCCACCTGTTGAATGTATTCCAAGTCTTTGAAAACCATTTCTAATTAGGTCTTGCTTTAAGAACTGCAGAAGACACGGTGTTCCCTGTTCACCTAAGACTGGACTACAAAAGTAAAAATCAATTAGCCCTGAAAGTCATTAATTTGGGATGTTTAAAGAATAGATATAGATTCTACAGAGAAACTGTGTTAAGTGGTTAAGAATTTTATTTTGGTTTTAATAGATAAATAACTAAATTCAGACAATGAATTCACTTTGGCAGGTTTCCATTTTTTGTTGTACTACTGCAATGATGATAGAAGGCTTGCCTCTGAAGGCACTACACTCTGAAAATTACTTTGATGTCATTAGTGGTCTATTTTTGAGCTTCAGGTGAGTCAAAAGGCATACAAATTGCTGCAGTAGAGGGATGCTGTAGTTCAGGTGATGCAAGACCAACAGTTACTTACTTCTCTCTGTGTAAAGTAGAGTAGTGTCACAAATACATTTTGCAGAAGAGTTAAGATAACTGGACATAACATTTGAGACAAAAATATTGGTTCTCACCCCATAGCCCTTCTGACGAGGGTCATGAAATAAAGGAATAAAACATCGCATTAATCTATGAATATCTGAGTAATATCTTCTTCCAAGTGCAGCCTTACCTAAATCAGTAACAATAAACCCAGGCAACATATACAATATAGGTACTGGTTCTTTCAGTATGAAAACATGTAATATATATAAGTAACTATGAAAAATATTAGCCTGAGAAGTGTTTGTAAAAGATGCAAGGGATAGCAATACAAAATTACTAAAGACAGATGAAACACAAGGAGTCTAAGAGATGGGCACAGAAGCATAGCAGGGAGTACCAGCGAGACAGTACAGTAAGTGGAGTCAAACCACACCCTCTTCCAGCTGGTACACTTCTCCAGTTAAAAACTGGTCTGTGCTTCTTATTGCATAGGTGAAATTTTGTGGATAAAATATCTGCTGGCACCATGTTTTAAACATTTTATGAGATGCTATAGACAATACTTTTAAATCTATATTTTGATTGGTTTTGAAGATATTGAACAAATGGGTTGTGGGGAAGGATTTGGAGGGGTGGTTCTGAAGCTATTAGCTTTCCAGGGTAAAATTAGTTTTAAAATCACTTTAATAAGAAGCTCCATGGAAAAAAAAAGCCCACTAAGAACAATAGTACTGGCTGTATATCTTCTGTACAATCTGTGCAACCCATCTCTAGTTCTGGGTATTAATATTTATTTATACCAGTGAGTTCATATCCATATGAAAATTAATTTTCTCAGTTATTCTATAGAGTTCCTAACCCTATAGGAGTTTGGTGTTATTTTTGCAGGAACAAAACACAACATTATTTTTTTAGGTTCATCACAACAGCTACAGATTGTGATGCCTTAGAATTGCATTTCTAAAATTCTGTGAAATCTCTTGTTTCTGGCTTTCAGCACTCTGTACATGCAGACAGCTATACACCACAGCAATGATGATAAACCGTTTTCTGGCTCCTGTGTACTGTTGACTTATATAAAAAATAGATGCAAAATGAGTAGTTTGAGGTAAAAAGACTGTTAATTAGGTGGGAAGAATGGCCTGTCATAAACTTACCTAAAGGCAGTAATTTCAGAGCTCATAAGGCTCATCTTGCAGATCTCTCAGAAAAAAACTAAGTATTTTATGTTGGCAATTTAGGAGCAAAAAACATGCCAATGTTAATTTCACAGGATATTCTCTTTCCCAACTTGTTTGATGCCCACATTGCCATTACAGCCTGTGTTTTAAAATAGCTGTCCTGACAGGAGGAGTCACAACATCATAACAGTTTGCAGTTACTCCATGTGTGTATGTTCACTTCAAACGGCAAAAATAACTAGCATTAAACCTAACCATTCTTATGCACTACCACAACAGACAAGAAGGGGGAGGGGAAAATTGAAAAAGCAATAATCTCACAGTCAGTAAGAAATCTACAATAGAATCAAACTCTAGGGTGCTAATTTGACATGAATATTTGACATGAAAAGAAAAAAAATTAAAACCCAAACTGCCAAACAAAAATGCATAATTAATTGCTATACATTTTCTGCATGTTTATGGTAGGGTAAAGAAATCAAGAGAGTATAAATTTATCTCTATTTTTATTTTTTGATTCTTCACTATTGTTACCTAGATTCAAGAGAGAGAGAGAGAAGGAAACAGAATTCAGGAAACCTGTGACTAATGTAATTACTTATTCAGTGAAATCCTGAAAAGGAGAGTAGAACAAGATACTTACATGCAGTAAAACCTTTTCTCTTCAAAACTATGGAAAGAGTCCGAATTGAAACTGAAAACACCTTCTACTTTCATACCTTTTCTTTTCTTTTTTTCCTTTGGTACAGGGACATGAAAATGGCAGAGAAGTGGCCCTGGCTCACTCAGGAATCAGCCTAGTGAAAGAAAATTAAAAAACAAGAGTGACTCAATTTTCCACTCTGATTTTACACAGGAGCTGCAATTCTACTCATGTCAAAAGAGACATGCTGTTGAAAGAAAGGACAGGTACCAGATGCTGGAAGATGTTTTCATTATTCTACCCTACAGGCACCATTTTGCTGTCATTAGTCAAAGTAATTAAAAGAAATCAGATGCTGGCTAAAGCATCATCTGTAGAATTTAAAATAAAAGTACTTTTTCCCAAATACCACTTCAGAAGATGACTAATACAGTCAGGCTTGCTCTCCTGACTTCTAGAGCACCTAAGCCAATATAAAATATTTTTGGAGAGTGTCTGATATGCCTCATATCCCAGGACTCAAGAGAAATGTGACATTCACTCAAAGTGAAATTTTAACTTGATAAACAAAAATATTGCTTTACACAGTTCATTATCCCATGATATCACTGAGATTAGAAACTTAAGAAGAACTAGAGACAGGACACTTCAAGGATTATGAGAACAGCAAGATTTAAAACAGAAAATATTGACAAATTTTTGAAAACATCACCTCCAAGCCTTCAAGGCCTCTTTGTGTATAATTGTTCTGGAAAGAAAGTGAGTTCCAGGTGATCTGGTCTGTTAATACTCAGAAGCTACCTTTTGGGACCCTTTTTTCTCAAAGGGCACTGCAATATTAAGATGTAGCTTTCTATAGCATAGAAAATATGACTGTCTTTGCCAAACAAGAATGACAGTAGTAAAATAATGACATACATGTGAAAGTTTCTGAGAACTTCTTTAGAATAAAAGCCTGATTTTTCAGATTGCAGTTTTCCCTTCGTTTTCGTCATCCTTTTTTTTTTCTCAATGCTGAGCTACAGTCTCTGCCTCAGTTGCTCTTCCTCCAGATGCTGTTCTCATTATCAGTCCATATGACAAGCTCTTATGGTTGCTCACAGCAAATGGACACAAGTGCTTGGACACCATGATAGGTTTATAAGGACTGGGCAGAGCCATGGACAGCCATACCATAAAACATCCTCAGATTTGGCTCCTGTGGGAAATCACTCCAACATCAAGTGAAACAGCAGGACATTGTGGTGTGCCTCTGTATCATCCCTGTTCTGTCTTCTCTCTGGCCAAGCCTTGCTCTGACACCTTCAACACCTTTCCTCTCTTGCAGTTGCTTGGCAGTGTCTGCTGATGGCAATGACCAGCTTGACTGGGACTTGTGCATACACAGAAAACAGAGCTGAAAGCATCACACCTAGAGGAGCAGGGGCTGGAAGTTGAAGTGGAGACCTCTGGAGATCATTTTCTCAAGGTCAAAACTTGCACATTCAACAGTCTTTTCATGTTAGATGCAAACACTGCATTCTCACATCAGAAAAAGTGACATTGCAAACAGAAGACACTCCAACACTTTCTGAAGACATCAGTTCTAGTATGAAAGATATTTTTACTAGCACTGCACATGTTCTTTCATGACAGGCTCATTGTTCTAACATTTATCAGAAAAACTGATGGTCCTTGGAGGCATGAATACATTGTAGAATAGCACTAATATCAAACTTTTCACAGTACTCATTTCACTTTTCCTATGATATGACAAAATATTTTCCATTCAAAAGCTTCTTGAATACAGTGGATGCTTTCATTGGAGAGGTAGCTCCTCAGGTTGATCAAATTCACAGAGCAGAAAGATAATAGGGAGTCCTATTCATAACTTTTTCTCCTTTTTTTTCTTTTAATCTAATTATTAACATTCTATGTATTTATATTATAATGCAAAATATAATCATGCACAACACAAGCATGGAGACAGAACAAAAAAAAATTTCACACAGGAAAGCCTAAAATCCAACACAGGTAGAGGCAGTCAGAGAACAAGAGGAAGTAGAAAACACCAGGTAATGATGAAATGATGATCCAATGGTGGTTAATCAAGACAAGATCTAGAAGCAGCATCTGTGCTCAAATATGTCAAAGGAAGCAAGAGGGTAAAAGAACAGGGCAGAAGGGCTTTTCTGAGATTGAGTTATCCTGGGCTTTTTTGGAGACTTTGCACTACCTATTTCAGTGAACTACAGAGAGAGAAATAAATTAGTTCTTCCACAAAGAATAGGAGAAACTAAGGAGAAAACCATGGCTTTTTTTTTTTTTTTTTTTTTTTTCTCCAGAAGCTCTTTGTCACATATGATCTTCACTGGAAAATGTGCTTACAGATAATGCTGCTGTTCTCTAATCCACTGCCCAATCATACTGGCTTCTTATCTGAAACAAAGCAACACTTTGACGAATGTGCCACTTTTCCTTTCCTTTTCTGTCAGAATAGTCTCTATTTGAGGCAGAGGGCAGAACTACTACCCAACCTCCAAGAATAGCAAAGGGCACTGAATAAAATTTAGGGGTATAAGATTTGGGTAGCTGTTTTGGAAAGTAAATTGCATTGTTCCAGGGACTGGTCTGAGACCTGAAGAAGCAAAGCTATAATATTTATGACATGTAGAGTAAGCGGTGTTTGATGAAACTTCAGGGGAATAGGGTTTTTTTTAAACAAATATTCTCTCAGAATCCCCTGTTTTTGAGATGCTTCTTAACGGATTTATCTCTCTCCAGTAAAGAAGATATTTAAAAAACTGCTGGGAAGAAAAAGAAACAAAACAACAACAACAAAAATGTGGTTTTCTTTCATAAAAAGATTTATATACAGGGAACAATAGAAGTGGGACTGTTTAGTACTTTTTGGCTATAAATCTGTTTAATGAAGGGTAGCATGACAATGGGTTAAAAATCTTCAGATTTTCAGTGCTCTTTTTCACTATTATTTTTTGGATCTACAACTGTCAGGAGTCATATGTGAAGCCATTATTGCAGTACAATCCCAAGTAAAAGCCTTTTCATTAGTAAATCAAAGCATAGAAGCCATTCACAGAATTTGATGAAAGATTCAAAAATAGTGAAATGTGTTCCAGAACTTGCATGGTTTCAGCAGTTCAGGTTTATGCTCCTAATTCTATATCAGCCTAAAATTACTTTAACCATACTTTTCCAACCAAACATGCAGAACATCTCCTGAGCCCTGGAAAGGGAGCTTCAGATGTATTTCATGTCATAAAAGTTATAACAAAAAACAGTGTTCAACTGCAACAAATACTGGAAAAATACTGTTAAATAAGAGAGAAAATATTTCCCAATTTTCTCTGAGGTCCCTATTCTACTTCTGCATATACTCAATTTGCCTTCTCTGTAATAATATGACATCGTTTTCATGAATTAAAAAACCCCTTGTCTCCCAGAGGGATTTAATCACTAAGCATGATTCTGCAAAAAAAATTCATTTTGTTTCAGTGGCAAGAAAGAGCATCATCTCAGTCTTATCACCATTAAAGATTCCAAAACTGAAGCTATGGCTTCTCATATAATTTTATAGCTACAGTCAAAGAAACATAAATTAAATTAGCAAACTTGTGATCCCAACTCCAAGTCATCTTCAAAGCTAACCCTTTTCTGAGTAGTTTATTTGTCAAAATAGCACAGCAACAAGTTGTGCAGCTCTGCTGCTCTACCTGTCCAATGAACAATTTGCAGTTTATATCAGTAAACTTGTTTCTTAGAGTAGTAGATGTTTTTACAATCCTCATGCATTAGATACTCTTCAGGCATCCAGATACAACACAGGAAATAATTTATCTTTGACATCTGATCTGGGGCCCAGATGAAAGTATCTTGACCAGTACAAAAACAGTCACAGAAATATAATGAGAGGTAGTTTAAACATCAGTACTGAGAGCATACTGTATAAAACAATGTAAAAACAGGTTTACTCTTTTCTTCTAGCTAGTAGTTGCCAGACATAATGTGTCTTTTCAACTGCATCAGTAATAATACCTTGTAATTTTAAAGAGTCTTCATAGGCTTTTAATTGCAGCAGCCTCACTGCACAAGTTTCATGGAAGTATCCTGGAAGAGCACAGATGTTGGATTATGCTGGTTTTGGCAGGGATGGAGGTTGTAGAATAAAATACATAGGTTGAGTTTTTCTCTAGGAGGGGGGGAAACAGAAAAAAAGAGAGAAATAACAAGAAGGTAGGAATTACAATGACTAACTACAGTATTAAAACAAAATCAAGCTATAATCCATATATAACACAAGCAAGTTTGGAAAAGATTTCAGGAGGTCATCTAGTCCAATCTCTTGCTCAAAGCTGGGTCAAAGCTGAATTCACTCCCAGATCAATTCCATTTCCAGGACAACAGCTCTCTGACCCCCTCCATACACACTCACACTGAGAAAATCTATCCCAAACTCACCAAAGCAATTCACAACATTATTTCCCTTACTTCTTTATACAAGTTTATTTTTACTACAATAACACCCAAAAAAAAAAATGGCATAAAAAAAACAGGTGTGGAAACACAAATCTTAAATCAGCTTCCTAACTAGTTTTGTTTGTTTTCATTAAAATAGTTAACGTAAACAAAACAGTATGAGTTGCAGGACTAACAATGCCAGTAATCCCTGATGTGTAACACATTGCTGGCACTAGCAAAATCTTTGTTATATTTGGGATATCTATTTCTTTCATGTAAATTCTCTGAAGAACTTAAGGGCTAAGTACATTATAAAACATTTCCCTTCTGGACACTAACTGGGTTGCTTTCCTTTAATTAGCCATCTGTTTTCATAAAATCTGAAGGAATTCCATAAGTCAGATATCTATCTCTCTGTCTTTTTAGGAGCAGCTGCATAAAGAGCCAGAGGCAGTCAATGAAGACAGAGTCTGTGTCACGGTTTAGGGTCAGGGCAGCCCCTTAGACCTATAACAGATGCTCTCTGTTAACCCCCCTCCCTCCCCAAGGGGAATAGAAAGGGAATAAGGGAGAGAGACTCAGTCATTAGAACAGGCAACTAGAACATCTTTAATGAAAATGAAAATAATAAAAATTGAATATATACTAATATATACAAAACCAGTATCGAACCCAAGCCCCCAGATGGTAATTACATCACAATCACTACTGATGCTGTGGAGCAGGCACCAGGGGAGTCCCAGACTGGGCCCCACAGCAGACAGGAGCTGTGTTCAGAAGCTGGATTCTGGTACCAGATTCAGTAACACACTGATTGGGATTGAAGGCAGAATGGACAGAGTCCTCCTTGGATGCTCCAAGGAAGGAGCTGAAAAAGGACCTGAGCCACACTGAGCAAAGCTGGCAAAGCTGTCCAAAAGGGTAGAAGAGCCTGGAAACCCCTAAATAGATAGACACTCCAGATCCATCCTCTTTATACAGAATATAGCAAATATGGGATGGAATACCTCACTGGTCAGTTTAGGGTCACCTGTCCTGTCTGCTACTCCCTGCAGGTGCAGCCTTTCACTTTCTGCACTCCCCAATGTGGTGCACAAAATCCAGAAATAGCCTTGGTCTGCACACCAATCTTTGATAGTAACTCTAAATCATTGCTAGGGGCAGACACTGCCTGTGCAAACAGGCTTCTAACTTCAGAAAGTGCAGTTAGTTAGAAGGACTGAGCTGAAAAGTAAAATCACTGAGCAGAATTAGTTCTGTTCTCAATCAAACCAGAACAGACTGGCAAAGATTTATTCAGATCAAAGAATTTTTTAATGTGACTCTCTGCAGCAGCTCACCCAAGTATCTGAGCAGTCCTCCTTGCATGGCAAGGTCCAGCACTTACTGTGTCACTGGGGAACTGAAGCATAAAGAAAGATCTCCTCCAAACTCAGGAGAGGTTTACAGAAGAAAAAGGATTTGTTTCCCATTCTCCCTGGTGCCCTAAACAGTGATAACCCCAGAAAGTCAATCAATGGGTTTTGCTCATCACCCCTTCTCAGGAAGCTTGTGCAAAGCTGGGCATTGCTCTCTGACTCTGTCCCAGGAACACATGTGCCTCAGACCAGAATTATTTACCCCTTTAATCTTCATAAGCCAAAATCTTCACAGGTTCACTAGCTTCCCCAGGATCACCAGCATACCATACTTAATCCAGGTATTACAACATGGGTGCTGTTGCACACTTTGTTTGACACAGACAGTTCTGTCCTACAGAAAAAAAAAAAAAAAAAAAAAAAAAAAAAAAAGAAGGAGAGAGAAGCCTCAAACTGAAAAAAGAGCATAATTTCAAGTAGCTTTAGGTACTGCTGTATGCACTGATCTTCCCCAAGACACACACATGCTGGACTGTGGGAACAGCAGTGACACAGACTAAACCATGCTTTATTTCAAAACTCTCTGTGTATTTTGACTTGCATAAATCCAAGAAAACCCATAGGATCATTGCAACTTTGTAACTTTGTGAAAGTGGAAAGGATAAAAAATAAACAGTAACAGGCACATTTGTACCCACACATTTGATGGACCCAGGAAGAACATAGTCCAACCTTGCCAGAATCCCTCAGGGCTTTCTCTAGCTGTGTCCTTGCTGAACTGGCTCCCCCACACTAATGGATAGCATCAGCCTCACTCTGAAAATAATATTTCTGTCTTGCAAAGGAAAAAAAAATGAAAAAAAAAACCAAAAAACATCCCTCACACAACAAAAAGAAATCCCAAATGCCATTGGTTTTCTGCAAGTTTTGGTTGCTGAGCAGACTGATGTCAGTACCTGCTTGAAACTTGAGGCACAAATAGGTTACACAAGGCAGTAGTCCCCAGGCAGCAAACTAACCCCTTTCTGTCCCATAAAAGGGACTGAATCACAGAGCCTCTATCACCCTAGTACTCTTCTACTTCAGACCTGTGTTTCTGCTGGCTTAATCCACACATCAGTACTGCACTACACTTCTTGCTGAAACAGTTCCATTATCAGAAAGTCACCATTACACCTGATTAACCTGTAGTGATAGGTTCTTTTCCCTGTACCAATCTAGTATAGAACTGATGATTAAAACTTCATTTGTAAGGCAGATCACATCTCTTGCATAAAGAGATCACTGCCAGCCAGCTTCACCACATACCCAGTTAATTATGATTTTTATAATTTGGGCTCCTAATGGTTTCTTAGTCAGAAAGCATTTCTGTAAAAGCTTCAGTAGATAAATACGGCATAAATTATCATAACTTAAGACAAAAAAATGGTTGGTCTTCTAAAGCTGAGAAACTGCATGTTACAGTAGTTAGAAAGAGTACAAGGTTCATGTACAACCTACACAGAAGCACTATTGCTCTATCCTACCTCCTAGAAACTGTCAATCACAGATGGTCTCATAGAAGACTTGGACAGAAAAGTTTCTTTATTTGGAATGTGCAAGCTCTACATGTACATTAACAGATTTGTAATTCACAGCATTTCATTCAGTGAAAGATGACATGGTAAGGGTGTTGTACATTTTAACATACTTACATAATGAGCAATTATGTTGAATATATTCAAAAATAGAATTTTCTGTAGACTGGGAAAAATCCATAATTAGTAATCATTTTCCTTCCTAGAAATTCTGATACCTTGGATGGATTACCTTGGATGGCTTACATGAATTTTTGGTGCATTGATGCTAAACATTTTTCATACAATGAAAGGTGAACCCAACCTGAAAAACTGACAGCTTCATTTTGGAGATGAAATACCGTAATGAAATACTGGGATGTACAATACTAGACAGAAGCATTGCACAGAAGTCCTTTATGACAGTGCATTGCTTTATTTTTTTCTCAAAAATGCCAATTTTATTTTGTTGTCAGGAAGAATGATAAGGGCCTAGTGCTTTTCATTTGTTAGGCAACAAAATCAAAAAGGGACAAACTCCATTACTCAGGGAATACTGTTGTGGCAGAGTGTCCTTATTTGAATTAGAAGTAATTCTGTTCAGTGATTTTATTTCTCAGCTAAGTCTCTTCTAACTAACTGCACTTTCTGAAGTTAACATATTTTCATAGACAGTGCCTGTTTCTAGCAGTGGTAATGCTTGATGTTTAGAGTTACTACCAAGGATTGGTGTGGGCAGAAAGGCTCTTGTTTATACTTGCCCCTGTGCAGACCAACGCAACTGCTAGATCTTGTGTACCATGTTGGGGGTGCAGACAGCAAAAGGCCGCACCTGAGAGAAGGAGCAGACAGGACAGGTGACCCTAAACTGACCAATGAGGGATTCCATGCCATATATGTCATATTCAGTTTAAAGCTGAGAGATCACAAGAGTCAAGCTCTCTTCTTCAGTGGCCAGTGTCCAAAAAGCACTCTGTCCATTCTGCCTTCTATCTCAATACTTGTGTTCCCAAATCCATTTCCAGAATCCAGCTCCTGAATCTGGTTCCCATACGTCACTGAATCCAGTTTAGGACTTCCTGAGTGCCTGCTCCACAGCATCAGTGGTGACTGTGACAGAATTTATATCAGGGGGTTTGGGTTCAATATTGGCTTTGTTTATGTTTGTATATTTAATTTTATTGTTATTATTTTAATGAAAGGTCTTCTAGCTTTCTTTTCTAAATGATAAGTCTCTCTCCCTTATTCCCCTTCTCTTCCCCTTTGGGAAGGAAGAGTGGTTAAAAGAGAGGGTATGTCGTTCATGTAGTGGCCAGTGCAGTCCTAAACCCTGACTTAAGGAGATGAAGGTGGGCTGAAGAAAAGAAGAGCTACTCAGATGTATGAAGGAACTGACAGCATGGTGAAGTGATTCCCTGACCCTTCTGATTTCCTGTTACACACTGCAAGACTGCTGTCATATGCCCAGCAACCACAGCAATACACAGCAACACACAGCAATAACACCCTGGTTTAGAATAATTTTTTGAGATCTTCAGCAATTCTAAAATTGTTCTCCCAAACTCCAGGCCATCTGCATCCTGTAGCCAAACAGAACAAGGAAAGGTGTGATTTTGTTGGTGGAAGTGAAAAAGAGGCTAATGACCTTGTTATTCTTTGGTATCAATCATTCCACCTCCAAAAGCCTTACCATGCTATGTCTCTCAAGGATAGAAGACTGTGTGGAAAGTTTGTAATTCATCCAACCCAATGTAACATGGACTCAAAGTGACCTTATTCCAATCAGTGAGAAACACAATATAAAACCACTTGCATTTGTAGTCACTTGTACAAGCTACTTGCAATATAAATCATTTAATCAATAATAATTCATAACAAAAAGATTTTATTTTAGTCTTGTTACTTACAGCTTGAGCTTGTAAAGCCAGGTGCATGTAGACAACTTACTTCAAGTAACTTTCTATACTGGACTCACTTTTGCATGTTTCCTTCCCTTCTGTGTTAGGCTCTTTAGCTTTGGGTATACCTTCAATTCCTACAGTGTGGGGTTTTTTTTCCCTTCCTGCTCAGATGATCATTGTATTTATCAACATGTCAGGTTTGCTGTTTTAAACATATTAAAGCTGCTTTGTTGCTTCTGTTTGTGTGTGTCAGTGATTTTTATGAGCAAACATATTAAATACCAATACTTTGATCATTTATTTTGGTTTTCATTTTATTCTTGACTGCACAAGTGTATGCAGAGATTGGTTACATCCTTACAGGACCTACAAACTACGCTAAAACCTGTAGTGATGCCAGGACAGCTTATCTCCATGCCATGGTAGCTATCAACCATCCCAAAAAGTCCGCTGCTCAGTTAAGCGTGGACCGTCCTTGTTTTGGGTGTAGAAGCACTGTGAACCATTCTGGACTGGCAGCAATGCTACTTCTCTGAGCTGAGGAGCTGGCAAGTCATGCAGCCACCAGTCATTTGTCATTCTCTCAGGTCAGAGGACTGCTTTTCAAACAGGATTTAACCTGTGAGTCACTATTTGGTCTTCTGTGCTCTAGAAAAATAAATTATCAGATCAGATTCTTCTGTGACTCCAAAGCCAGAAGGAGAGCAGCTTGGATGCCCTTTCTCTTTGATCTCTCTACCAAGTTCTTCAGTACCAAAGTGCAAAGAACAATAAAACCCTGACCTTCTGCAGCAATGGACTACATACTGCATGCATTTATTGACAGGGCCTCTTTAACACTGATTAGTAGTTCAGAAGAGATAAAACTACATATAAATAGTTATGTCTGACTTCTGTGCAAGTGGCCATTTTTGCCTGGGAAGCAAGAATGAGTGAGGCACCTCTAAATAATCCTATACATAATGCTTGGGCAGCACTGGAAGCACAGTAGGGGTAGTCAGCAGAGATGAGAAAGGTATTATTAAAAGTTGAGTATATTCCTCAATCCATTCAAAAAACTTGATGCAACAATGAACATCCTGCACAATCAGGCTTTCATCTCCCCTCCCTAGCACAGATGCTTATGGAAGTCACATATGGAAATATTTTTCAAATCAGTCACCAGTAATGTCATTGAAAATTCCTTAGCAAAAGTCATCATAGATACAGTTACATTAGTAAACACAAAATGCATTTTCCTAAGTTTAACCAAGTAATTTAGCATGGGCAAATTGAATGACTTATTTCAAAAGTGCTTAACATTTATTTCTCAGCAAAATTAATCCTGAAGAAGGAAAGCTGCTTCTGTACTAGGTCATAATATATTTAGCAACATAGTTGTTTCTCCCTGCTTTGCCTCCTTGGTTACATATTTTTTCCACACAAAGGAAAACAAATGACATACCACAATAAAAAAAAAACCAGTATTTTAAATTTATCTCAGTCTGAAGCACTGGGCAGTTTTCCTCAAAACTCCAGGTTGTTTAAAGATTTCCCCCAGGTTCCAGTGTCCTAAAAGCACCACTGATGTCCCAGAATACTTTGTTTACTACAACTTCAAAGATCCATGGATTTTCATGGATTGAAAATAGGTACCACATACACTCATCATAGGAAACAATCGTGAGAGGATTCAGAGTGCCCTTCACCCATCACTGCTGCTCAAAGGCAGGGGGTGAAATGTCCCCAGTGGGACAGAAGATTGACAATTAATATTCACAATAACACAGAAGAGAAATACAATTACAGACAAATACTTAAACTTGATTTGTCTGATGAGTGTTTCAGGCCAGAGAAGATGGACAATCAGTAAATACAAATTTCCACACGTTTAATTTGGTAAGGGACAGTAGAACACCATATTAAATAATCCATTTCCTGCTATCTGTCTGACAACAACATTTGGGCTGCAGACTGAGTACCAGCCTATGCTGCAGGTTTTTATCTATGCGCATTTTGAACTGTGGGTGCCTGGGAACTGCAATTCAGGATTAGCAAAGGTTTGGGGGTTTTTTTGTAGAGCAGAGTCATTGCTTGTCTTGATTCCTATTCCCACATCCCTTGAAGGCTAAGGCTCAGACACCAGTATCTTCCCCCTTCATCTGCAATAAAAATCACATAATCCATCTCAGGAGACCCTGACCACACTGAGACATTTGCCTCGTTCACGTCTAACCAAATTCTGTAATGAAGATTTTTTAATTATAGCTCAGTCTTTAAGTTTTTAAACTTAATTAAAAAAAAAAAAAAAAAAAAAGTAAGTTCCTACCCGGCCCCCACCATATTCCACCAAGACCAAAACTTCTTCTGGGAAATGTCCCGGGCCATGCAGCACGGACCGGTGCCCACTGTCCGCACCCGCGCAAGGGCCGCGTTATGGAGACAGAGCTGCGCGGGGGGTGGGGACGGCGCTGGCGTCCCCACTGCTTCTTTCTCGGCTGGAGAAGGGCCGGGCCGGGCCGGAATCGTTTTCTGGGCACCGACCACAAATAAATGAGTTGGGTTTTTTTCCTTGCCGTTTGATAACATCGTTCTACCGCGCTGTAAAATGGAAAAGCGTATTTGCTGTTACAACAATATTTTTAATGAGCCGCAAGCGACTTGTCCCAAAGTTAGTACTGCAAACAGAAAAGGCATCACTCTGTTTGTAGGCGACACAGCGAGCGGCATATTTTGACTCCGAAACTCTGTTTATTTTTCATTTACGACCCATTGCCAGGGTTTTTATCCCAAACGAAAAGAAAACGCAGGATTACCTTTTCGCAACGCTGAGTTTTATTTTGATTTCTTTGGCCCCGAATCCTGCCCTCGGCGCTATAAACACCTCGATTCGGGCCAATCTGCGGGAAGCGGAGAGCGATCCTATCTCGAAATAACCCTGCCCGGGTGCATGAACACGAGTGATGGCTTCGGCCACGGGCGGAGGGCACACACGACACACTGCCTTTGGGCAAACCCCTCGGGGAAGGGGAGAGAAGGGGAAGGGCAGTACCCACCCCTCGCCGGGAGAAGCAGCCGGCGGGAGGGAGAAGAAGGGGCGGCCAGAAGTTCAAGGGAAGCCCCCGTTGACGTAGCCCCCGTTTGGGAAGTGACCCCCCCGCCCGTCCCAGGGGACCCTGTGGACCTGGGACCCTTCGTTCAGGGTTACCCAGCCGCGCTGCCCCCGGCTGCAGCGTAGCTGGGCAAGAAGACACCTCCTCCCGCCCCCCGTCGATCTGGTCCCCATCGGAGGAGGGCCCTGGCCACCCCCAGCGGGGGCTGCTCCTTGCCCCCTGCCCGGCCAGCAGCCCCTCAGCGCGGCCAGACAATGCCGGTTTTATTTGGTTTGGGTTTTGTGTATTTTTTTTTTTTTCCTCCGAAGCCACACTTCAAAAAAAATGATAAGGAACGGGTTTTATTGATTTTTTTTTTTCCACCACAACATTAAGTTTATAACAATATAGGCTGTTTTAAAAATAGGACCGATCCCTAACAGAAAACGAAAGGACAGAGAGTACAACCGAAGGGAAAAAAAAAAGAAAGAAAGAAAGAAAGAAAGAAATAAAATAAAGAAACGAATCCAAACCCTTGGGAAGACAGCAAACAATTGTCAGACAACAGGTGAGCAGACACTAAGACAGAGAGAGACTAGAGGTGTCCACTCCTTGCTTGATTTCTGCCTATTAAAATCCACATTAGTCGATGGACTTTAGAAGAAAACTGTACATCATATCAAATAAATTAAAATTACCCTAAAGTTGATTGTCCTTCACTTAAAGCGCCCAGCTCACCGAATCTCCCTTATTTATTCGAATAAGCTGAGCTGATGCTTATTCCCATGCCCTGCTCCTCTCTTCTCACTTTCCTTCGCTTTTAATTCTTTTTTTTTTTAATTTTATTTTGTACAACATGAACGAACGCAATTATACAATGCTAAAAACCCTTTCCTCACCATTCAAATAAAAGCAGTGCTTTAAGAATCATCGTACAATATTGCACAGTTCAAAAGTACAATAATAATAATAATTAGTATTACAAAAGAAAGCAAAAGGGTACAGATTTTTTTCCCCAAAATACCGAAATAACTTTACAAGGAAAAAAAAACCCCAACCCAACAACTAGGAAAAGAAGATTTATAAACAAGAATTAAAAATATCTAAGTAAACGTTAATAAATAAGGGTCACTCAAAGCGTGCGGATGGATTTAACCGTTCACTTTGAGACTGTATTTCTTGCTCGTTATAAAGTCCCGTGACAGAAACCGAAAGGTACAAAATATGGGAAAGCAAATAGGCAAATCGGTAACGAGTTCTGATTAAATGAAAAGCCGCTGTCGATGAAGTTTGAGTCACGATAGGATCAGGAGCCTGAGCAATTTGGAGGCAGAAGGAGAGGTCCGAAAGGAACAGAATTTCAGCTTCCCGTTAGCATTTGGCAAATCTCGAGGAGTGGCCTGGGATAATGATTTATTATTATTATTTATTTCTATTTTTTAAATCATTATCCTTTTTTTTTCTTTTTTTTTTTTTCTTTTTTTTCTTTTTTCTTTTTTTTTTTTTTTTTTTTTTTTATTTATTTTTTTTTTTTTTTTTTTTTTTTTTTTTTTTTTTTATATTTTTTTTTGTTTTTTTTTTTTATTTTAAATATTTCTTCTTTTTTTTTTTTTTTTTTTTTTTTTGGGGGGGGGGGGGGGTGTTATA
>JANIJG010022469.1:0-25388 GCA_024611175.1 Megaceryle torquata
GAAAAGCAGGACAATTAAATGTAGTTTATATATAAAACTAAATTTAAATCATAATCATAATACAATCTGTTGGTGGGGGAAAAAATAGAAATACATTTTAAGCTTCTATTTTTAAACACTGATGGCTTAACTATTTGTTTTCTGAATAAATAAAATTAAACCGCCCGTATCTTGTTTTATTTTTATTGAAAGCATTAGAATTGCAGATTATATTGCACACAGTGCTGTTCTCATTAGTGAATGAGAGTGGGTTTGTTTTGCAGACAGCTCCTGCAGATGTTAAAAAGCCCCGTCCTGCTCCTCATCGTATGAACAGAAATAAAAAGGCAACTTCTGCCCCAGGCACGTTAACTGTTGATCTTATCCTAGAAAGTATTTTCACATCCCTGGCACTATGTTTTCTTGTGTCTCTGACTTTATCCTCATTGATTAATTAATCGAGATAAAATATTTTTTTCTGAGATTGATGTTTTGTTGTCAGTGTTTATAGTAGAATTGAATTTATTTTTTTTTCCCTCCTGGGCTTATAGACAAATGGTTGGGTACAATGACAAATCCATACATTGAAGCATTACAGTTTTTTCTGTTCCTTGTCACTACGATTTGGCAGTAACAGCAGCATCCTTGTTGTTTGAAATAGAAGCTATTAAAAATAACACTTAGATATGTAAAGGAATAGTTGAAGGACTTGTTTGATTTCAGCTTGGTGCCTTATTTTGTCCTGTGTGTTGCACTGGAGGAAGATAACCATTTTATTTGCCTGAACCTTGCAAGATGCTATATCCAGAAGGACATAGCTATAAACTAACTACTGCTGATGAGAATAAAGTGTGTACACAGAGCATGTCAGATGCATTTAATATCCCCACCATTCTGTGTTCAAAACCTTAGATTCTGGCACCCAGATATATTGACCTGTTCAGTTGGTGGCAAGACTTCAATATCAAAATTACGCTCCTGCAAGGTCTAATATTTTGTTTGCCTTGGTTTTGATCAATATTAACCTCCTGGGTCAATAAATCTTGATACTAGCCTCAAGAGGAGTCATTATCTTTCATAGAAAATGATTATTTCTCTGTTAAACCCTACATTTAATTTTCCTGTAATCCGTCTCTTTCATCTTCATACATTTAACAATTCTTCTGAATAAAATGCCCTCTGAAATATCTGAGGAACTACAGATTTTTATGGTTTGGTTTTTTTGAAGTTTTTTTTAATTCTAATTAGCAACTGCCATGAGATTTTTCAGTTCTTTGAAGTGGTTGGACCCTGTTATTGTAACCATCTGATTTTGTTGTTTTCAGTACACAGGAAAAATAGAGACCACCAGAAAACCCTTGCATGATACAAGCAAACATGTAGTTTATAGCTGTGGATATGAATGTAGAAGATACAGGACTGAACCACTTTAGATATTAATGGTTGAGAAAAGAGAGAACAAAAAGCTAAGGTGGTGGAATCTGTTACTTGGTTGTCATAGAAGAGGATTTTTACCTCCTACCTATAAAATTCTCACCTTGTGCTGTCTGTGGAATACTGGCCAGAAACACTGATAAACTAGATTCTATTTCTCAATTTATACGGGTGGGTCTGAAATCAGAATTTGGACCCATTTGTTCCCTACTTATCCTTGAAGAATTAAAAGAAGCATTTGCAAGTAGCAGAAGGAAGAATTATCTTTTCAGGGATCTCAGTCTTTCATTCATCTGAGTTTCAAACTCCTCTGAAGTTGTCCTCTGGGGACATTTCCTCGGTTGGTTTTCTGTCTCTGTTAATGTAATGAAAATTCTTGAGCCTGCATTTACAAATGAGACTTTTATACTGTGGCTACAGCTATAAAAGGTGCTAAAATCCATTAGGACCACACAACCAATTTGAATTTGCTGAAAGGATGGAGTTTCTAACGTCCTCTTCAGAGCTCACGGCGTCCTACGCGCTGTGCTGCCTTTCATCGCATGTTCGTTTTTGAGGGAAATGGCTCTTCCCTGCCGAGCGATGTACTTTGGGATGAAACGGTTCCCAGCCCAAGGCCGTGCTAGTTTAATCTTCTCAGCGAGCAGCTTTGTGAAATTGAAACTTCTGTTTCTATAGCGGATCGCCCTGTAAAATAACCCACCAAGCTTAACCTCCTGAGTTGTTGTTTTTTCCCTTAGTCCCCCCGAGGGAAACGTGGTTCTAGACACAGCGGTGACGGGTTTATGTGTGGTGCAACTGTCACCGGGGTTTGGAGACGAGAGAGGGACCCCGGCCTCGCACCTCCTGGCCTAGGAGGGGGTGAGGACACGGCGGTTGGTGGCAGAGGGGCGGCTTCCAACAGGTGCATCCCCACCTGGGCAAGAACCACTCCATCCTCCATGGTCGGTGTGGTGTGGCCGGGCAGGCAGCGGGCGTCACCGCCTCGCTCTGTTTGTAGGGGGGACTCCAGGTTCCCTCGGAGGGTCACGGAGGCCGGGGCGGGAGGGAACCGGCCGCACTAGGCCGCGTCGCCAGGGGCCGGCGCGTTGCTATGGCGCGGCCCCGCCCCGCCCCGCCCCTCGCCACTGGCGTCCCAACATGGCGGCGGCGGCGGCGAGCGGTAGCGGGCCTTTGGCGCTGCTGCTCCTGCTCCCGCTGCTTCTGGCAGCGGTGGCGGCGGCGCGGCTGTACCGGGCCGGGGAGGACCCGCTGACCGTGCTGGCCGCCAGCTCGGTGCGGCGGGCGCTGCTCAACTCCTCGGCCGCCTGGGTGGTGCAGTTCTACAGCTCGTCCTGCGGCCACTGCATCGCCTTCGCCCCCACCTGGCGGGCCCTGGCGGGGGACGTCAAAGGTGAGGCGCCGCCGCCGGCCTCTCCGCGGCGGGCTCTGACTGGGGGGGAGTCTCTGCACCCCCGGAGCGGTCACCGCCGTCTCCCCGCAGCTCTGCTCCGGCCAGGCTGCCGCGGGCCTGACCTGCTGGCCCGCAGCCTTCCGCCCCCGCGGCCGTCAGTCCCCGCTGTCGGTGCAGGGACCGGGGCCGGCGCTGCCCTGTGGGCCGCGGCGGTGCCTCGTCGTGCCTCGGCGGCGCACGTGGTCCCCCGTGGGGCGCTGGGCAGCGGCGTGGCCTTGGACCGCGTGGGCAGCGGTGGGGCCTTGACACGCTGCGTGACCCGTGGGCTGCGGCCGGGCCTTGCGATACCCGGCAGTGTTCCGTGTGTGCCACGGTGCCTTCGGCGTGCGTGGGTCACCCCTCGCTTCTCTGGTGGCAGGCACGGCCTCTGTCACGCTGCACGCAGGATGAAGGGAGGGTGGAAGAGAGTAGCAAGTCTCAGAACTAAATGTTTTTTAGGAATCTAGGGATAAACTGGCATCACTCTCCCACACACGCAGTGATCCAGCTGTGGATTTGCATGTAAGCATCTCTGTGTGCGTGAGTGGATGTGCAGAGGCACGGGAGGTGTGTTTAGACTGAACTCTCTGAGGCAAGATCTTTGTCTTTAGAATGTTGTGTAAAGGGACTTGCCTATTTTGGAGGGTAAATGAAAAATAGATACTCTGGTACCAGAGGGGCCACACGTGTACTTGATTTATATCTTGCAAATTCAATATAGGGTGAATGGACTAGAAGGAGAAAAACACTGCCAGGAAATAATACAAAAATTCAAGCTAAGTGAGAGTCAGATTTTCATCAAATAGTGACTTAAAAAGAAATGGTCTCCTCCCTGGTTTATACAGAGGGGGCCTGTCTTGCTGTGTCTTAGCAAGCAGCTCAATATTCTTGGCAGGTGTTGAATTGTTTTACTGTATTTGTAGATCCAAGGTAAGGAAACAAACGGGCTCCTCAGGTGTAGGTTAAATTCAATACATCAGAGGGGGCAAAGATCTGAGGTCAAATTCATAGGAAGTGCTACATTTAATATAGTGGAGTTAAAGGCTTTTAAACTACTTGTAGTTTAGCATTTGACCCAAGAGATGTTTCCAGGTTGGAGACAGTGGCTCTAATGCATTCCTATGGTTTTGGTTTTGAGAGGGAATAAAGACCTCTGGCTTTTTTTTTTTTTCTGGCAGCCTCATAAGGTGAAAAGTATTAACAATTAACATGAAATATAAATGCTGTATTAAGTAGATGTGGGTTTAGACATAGAGCAATGGAGGCCTACCCAAAAATAGGTCCTGCTGAACCTGTCACGTGCTGAGGATTGCTGTCCAATGAGTGGAAACTCAAAAGCTGAGAAGCACACAGCAGTAATGGTTTCGGAGCGTTTCATGTGCTCCTGACTTGCGGGGAGGGGGTGTGTGTTTATACAAGCAGTAGCATTCTTCTGTTTTCTTTGCATAAGCTTGTGTAACATTTTCATCTCCTAATTTAATTTGCTTTTGTGGTCAAAATAGTGTTAGATTTTCTTCTTTCTTTGAAGAAAAGTAAGAGCAGGAAAGTGTTTGAACACTGCGGTAAAGGTCCTGAAGAGGCTGAACTGACCAGAGCTTTTGTCAAAATAAGATATTGATGTGTTTATGTGCTACTACAGCAGTATGATACCTTTGTAGGCAATATTTTTTTGTATCTTGTAATAACTTCTTCAAATATATCTCTTTCTTTCTCATCTGCACTCATGATAACTGCAGATGATGTTATGCACTTGTATTACTGTAACCATTTTAAGGCCTCTTTGCTCTTTAACCCATTCAGTTTTTATGAAGACTTTCATTATAAAAGTGGATTTTTATGTTTGTGGACATTGGCAACACCACCAAATGCAATTGGCTTCTGGTGTTACTTGCCAGCAAAATGTTTCCATTTTAAAGTTGGAATGAATGAATTTTAGTAGGAGACTGAGAACAGTCACAATTTTCATTGGTAGCTTCATCCAAAAAAACAAAACCAAAACAAGCCAAAATGTTTTGCCTCCTTAGGCTGTCTCAACACTTATTTTTCAATAATATTTACTTGTCTGCTGGGATATTGCAGCTGTCTTCGAGGGTGCAGGCTCATCTGTGTTAGAGAACTCTTAGATTGCTGTGGATGTATTAGCTGATTTTACATAGCCCAGTTAAATTAGTGCAACTATTTTGTCCAGAAAAGACCTGTGCTAATATACTTTTTTTTTTCCTCATTTCTCATCTGTTAAATCTTGGCAATACTATATTTGCAAACTTCATAGCAGAAAATCATCCTCCTGAAAAATAGGAGCAGTGCTTGCTCATGGAATTGGCATTTGAGTTTGATATTCCCTCTCCTCTCAGAACAGGCTTTAAGCTTCACGTCCTTCCTGCTGCGTTCCTAATCACGCTTCTAGTTTTATTACAGCAGGACACTACTGTGGCCATTATAGTTAATTGTACTTTTTCTGTCTGAAAAGATGATTGAATCTATCCACCAAAATGCCTGTGGGCTGGAATTGCATGCAGTAATTTTCTCTGTAGAAGTAACAAACCCTCGGAAATGCCACATACGACAACCCTTGAATTACATTCAGAAACAACACGCTCCTCTGGATGTGGAACAACTGTTCCAAATCTAGCAGTTGTTGTTCCAAATAATGATTTCCTTCTAGAAATTGTTTTGTAAATGCATTTGGTGGGGAACTGCAGAAGCCTTGTCCATTATTCAGCAAGCAGCATCTGTGTTAAAATGCGTAACTCTGAAGCAGAACGCAGGGATAGAGGTTCCTTGTGATGCATCTTTTATCTCCCCGACTGAAACTTCATAGTGGAAGATAAGTTTAGCCTACCTGCACAGGCAGTACACGAGGTTTATGCAAAGAAAGTGTATTCCTTGTAGTACACCATGACTGGTGTGTGGTTTTTCTGTAGTGATTCTTAAGTGGGAGGTTTGTCCACCCTGCTGGATTTCCAGTTTGCCCAGTGCCATTCACTGGAACTTACTTGGCATAAACAGAAACAGCGTTGGTTAATAGAACATCACTCGTCTACCCCTCTCAGTTTGTGGGTATTTCAAAGGTACTAATGTTAATTAATATTCACCAGCATTAAAAAAAAAACCAGTCCAGACTACGGGTGTAACCTCTCACTGCAGCAACTTTGACAGCCTTTAGAAAGGAAAAGCTCCTCTTTTTTTTTGCAGCACAGGGCCCAGCTGGTGCTCTTTAACCCGAGCTTTTAGCTGGAGATGGGTTTGCATTGTTGTGAGCAGCCCATTTGCATGAGGCTCATAGTGCTTCTATTCATTGTACAGAGGAGGAGCAGGACAGGTGGAAAAAGGAGGAGGAGTGGTGAAAGTTGAATGAGAGAGATACCCAGAAGCCAAACTTTTTATTATTATTATTTGTTTTGCATTTTATGTGATGAAATAGACTGTTGTATCTTTTGTGCTCCGGTGAATACGTTCCCATCTGCTCTAGGATGCTTGTAGTTACTCCTGGTGCCTGTTCAGCTGTTGGCATGTTCAGCACAACTGAAATTGTCCATCAGCTGCCCCGTTCTCCTCCAAAGACAAATAAAGGTCAAGCGAAATTTCCAAAGCAGCTAGGCTTGCAACTGTCAGTCAGATCTTGAACTTGATGAAGCTTTCATGCTCTTTGCTATAAAAGCGAGTTTAATTTTAGCACTGTTTAAATTCTGTTGGTGCTTGGGAGTTGTGTTGTACCTTCAAATCTTGCCCACAGCTGGTTTGATTTAGCTGAGCTTTAAAAAGTAACTGTCCAAGGAGTCTCTTGGAGTGGTGGTTCTTTAAAGTGATTGCTGCAGCGGAGCATGACTCCAAAAGATAAGTTCCTAGCAAAATGAGAAGGAAAAAGCTGTGAGTTGAAAGCTTTTATTGAAGTTATATAAGCATATTTATAGAAGTACTTGAAGCCTCACGGCTGTTACTGTGAAACATTTATAAAGGAAACTTAGAGCAATGTTCAAACTCAACTCTAGCACTCTGGTTAAAACTTGGATTTTATTTTTTTTTTTTGAGGTATATCTAATGTATTCCTGAAGAGTACTGAAAGATAGAGAGAGCTTTCAGCAGACAGTACCTGAGCCTGGGGTTCTCTGCAATTCTGGCAGCCTCTGAGAAAATTGTGGGCTCAATAAATAGTGAGTCCGTGTTAAAGCAGCTGTAAAACAACATGCATGGAAGTTACGGTTTTGTAATTGACAGCTGTGCGGATGAGTAATGGTTGGATTCATTTTATTCAGTTATATGTATTCTGCATGCTTTATTTTATGAGCTTAGCTATTGGGAACAGTTAGGGAATGCAGTCTGGGATCTTGAAAGGGTTGGGTTGGTCACTATTTCATCTTTCTGGATTCAGTAAAATCTTTTCATCTCTGCAAGTGGTATACTGTGTGTTGGCATTCTTCTTGTTCGGGTGTATTGGGAAATACTGATGCAGCTAAGAAAAACAGGGAGGTTTTTGTCATTTTAGAAATCAGTAGCTTGTGTTACACTTGACAGTAAAAAAGAATAGCAAATGAGAATCGACCGAGGGCTTGATTTTTTTGGTTTTATTTTTTTTATGCCGTTGGAATCTATCGAGTTCAGTTTTTGATTTCCGTGGGAAGCAGGGTAATCCATCAGCTGGGATTCCTGATCGCTGCTGCTGAAAATTGAAAGCTATCTTTGTTTTCAGACTGGGAAGCTGCAATTAGAGTCGGTGTGCTGGATTGTGGGGAAGAAGAGAACTATGAGACGTGCAAAGAATATGGGATTCACTATTATCCAACCTTCAGGGTAAGTGGCAGAATAACCTTTGCATGCTTTATAGTAATTAAAACCGTAATGAACTTGCTTGTGCAGAGTGTTACATGGAACTAGTTGTTCTTTAGCTGGGCTTTTTCTTTGCTTTTGGTGAGAAAGCTGCAGGGCTGAGAAAAGATTAATTCGAGGAGTTCTTGCTGAATGTAATAGCTGATGTTGTTCTTTTATAGTAGTATTTCAGTCCTTGCTTCTGAATCTGAACAATTCTTAGGGAAAGAAGATGCCATTCTAGAATTACTTTGTTACATTGATAGAACACCTGGTGTGATCTGTTAGATAATAGCACTTCGTATAAATATTTTTCCAGTTCAAATGTTCACGATTATTAATAGTGCTTCTAGGTTTGGTATGTGAGAGTAAAGGGAATACACTGAACTTGCATCCTGAAATCAGCTGATCTCGTGGCCAGGGCTCAATTAAAATTTTATTCTTGATTGATCCTTCACTATTTTTCTAATTAATAATTTGCTTAAACTGGCTTTTAAAAGGGATCTTGTGTTTGTCAGGATCTCCCATTGCACATCTTCGGGTCTAAGTGCAATTTTTAACTTTGTTGTCTTTGTGAATCTGTAGAATCCCATTATTAACCATTAGTGTAAACAGAATGGGATGGATGGAGAGGATTGAATAAACTGTTTGTTAGGACAGGAGAGGGAAGAGGAGACGTTTCACTGTAGAATTTGTGATGTTCCGCTCTGATAAAAAGAACAATATTCTTTCTTTTATTTATCTTTAAAGTTTTGGGTGGAAATTGGAATATCTATTAGACACTGAACCTATTCTACTTTATTGTTTATAGCAGAAGGCAGACAAGCTCCATTACATCTCCTGTTTAACCACTGGAGGGAGTTGAAAAAATGCAGATGGTGTTCTCAGTATATACACAGTTGGTAATACTGATTTGGTAATCAGTTAATTTGTGTTTGGGTCACTGCAGTAATTTACTGTGTCAATATACAGGATTGAATTATGCATTGTGGTATTTTCCCTCTAGAAGTTGGCTTTATTGCCTATCAGAGTTTTGACAGGTACCTGTGAGCTACCCTTGTACAGATGAGACGCGGGCCTTTGGAACTCATAGGCTAAGAGGGGAAACTGTCTTCTGAACAGATAGATAAAAATGTTTTCTAATTAGAGCTGTAAAAATTAAAAACTTGGGGCTATTTTTGCTTCTAAACAGAGCTTTCATCTTATACAGAGTTATTTTCAAAGCAATAATACTTTTTTTTTTTTTCCCCCTCTCCCACATAGTACTTCAAAGCATTTACAAAGCAGTTTACTACTGGAGAAAATTACAAAGGTAAGAACATCCTGCTGTAAGAAATCCCTAAAGCAGTCATCCTGTCAGCCAGGAACGTGTCACGCAATAAGTAAAATTCCTTTGCTTGTCAATTAGTTTAGACAGCTGGAGATGTGACGGACACTAAATAGCTTTCTAAGATAGGATATTACAAATACTGTATGAAAGTGGAATGTCGGGTAGAATTTCAGGTGGGCAAAACATCTGCTCAATAACTGAGGGCTCCATTCCTCATTGATTTGAAACGTAGGTCTAAATTTTCACAAATGACCAGGCAATTTTTTAGAATTCCTTATTTTCCACCACAGGCCTCATCAGCATGAGATCCAATTTGTTCAATCCTGACTCTGGTGCTTTTTGACCTGTCAGCCACTTTCCAGGCATCCTCAGTCTCTCTGGGAGAACCCCTATTCAGATGTTGACTAACTGAAAACAGGCTTATCCCGGTGTCTGCCGGATCACAGCTTGTGGTGGTTTGTCTGGGGACAAAAGTGATGTTGTCTTTTTCAATGGATTAACATTTAAAAGGCCAGAGGTCAGAAGAGAGACCACCTGCACCTTTAACCCTTTGTGTAGAAGTAGATTTTAGTTGTACCTGTTACATTTTGGCATTTGTGAGAGTTTCTGCTTTTTATTTCATTTGTTTTAAAGCAAATAAAACATTCACACTCTTCAGTTATTTCCCCTTCTTGATAAGGGGCTTTGTAACCTCACCTGGCCCATTTGGTGAGGATGGTGCACCTTTGCAGTTCAGAATGCAGGCTGAATGTCCTCGGTACAAAGAAGCTACTGAAGCTGCCCACACCAGCTATTGTGAAAACCAGCACAGGCTGAGAATGAAGCATTGTTTGAAGAGGAAAATCAGCCAGGCAGGCAGATGGTTAGAGTTGGAAAAGTCTTAAGGCTAATTTTGGTTTGGGGTGACAGCTTTTAAATATGAACTCATCTCAACATCAAAATGAAATCCTACAACTAAATCCTTAGGCCCTCTTTTCCAGCCATATAATAATCTGGGTTTTAAGCCCAAATTTAAAGCAAAAACCTGACACAGAAAGGCTTGAGGATGTTTGAAAACCTGCACGCGAGTATTTTTTCCTGCTTTTCTGAAGCATTGGATGGTCTTTTGTAAACTGTACTCAGCAGGAGCAGATCGGGAGCTGCAAACAGTTCGTCAGATGATGATTGACTTCTTGCAGAACCATTCCCAGGAGTTGAGACCTCCTGCTTGCCCACCGTTGGATCCAGTTTCGTAAGTTCTGTGGTTAAAATACAGGTCTATGCTCATTGTGTAAATTAAATAAAAATGTAGAAGGTCCTTCTAAAGATGAAGTATTTTTTCAGACATATTTTGTGGTTCTGCTACAAGATTGTAGAAGGAAATTCCATCAGTAACAGTGGGTGTATTGCATTCTACCTGGACTAAATAGCTTCTCCCTTTTCTTAAAAGGTCCAGTGATGTTACTTCTCTTCTTGACAAGAACAGTGGTCATTACACTGCCGTTGTGTTTGAAAGCAATAATTCCTATGTTGGACGAGAGGTAACGTGACTTACGAATGACATAGTGGGTATGAATAAATGTTACCATAACACAGCTGAATTTTATATTATTTAGCCAAGCAACAAAATTTCTCTTTATAAGACTGCACTAGAGAGTCATAAAGGGCAGCTCGTGTATTTGCGGTGTCACAAAGGCAAAGGATTATATAGGGCTGGTGTATTTTGTAGTGCAGAGGAGCTCTCATACAGATGAATGAGATGGTCACGTTAACATCTTTTAGTCATGGTTTGGTGCAAGATTAATCAATAATTTCATTGTTAGCACAACTCTTTTTTTTTTTTTTTTTTTTCCAAGTTTTGGAAGATCACAACAAAAATATTGTCAGATTACGTTACTGTTTTGATGCTGCTGGGGAACCATTCGTAATATTCCTCCTTCTGGGCAGCCTTTGTGATTTCAACTGTTAATAATAATCTCATTTCTCAGGTTCTCTTTCTTCAGGTATAGATTTTAGGAAATTACATTCTGAATTAAGGTGTTAGTATAAATTTATTGTCACAGCTCTGAGGCACTGAGGAAGTGGAAGTATTTGAATTCTTGCTTCCCCCACCCCCCTAATAAAATAATATTCAATTTGGCATCATTTCACCACCTAATGAGCCTGCTGTTAGCTTAGGCAACAGTTAGTTTTCTCTTCCTGCCAAGATCTAGGGTAAGTAAAGAAAATAAATTGCTTAATTATCTAGGCATAATCTGTGTAGAAACATCCAGTGTCTGTGAAATGTTTCTAATTAGATTTGATGCTGAGATGGCCCAGTTGTGTAAGTGGAGGAGAGCGTGCTGCCAAAAGTCAGAATCACTTTGAGGAGCAGGCTGCTTCTAGACTTGTTTTCTGGAAGCTGCTGTGTTAATACAAGTGGGCATTACTGAGGAGAACAAGTGTGATGGTTGGAAAGTTCTTCAGCTTTTTATCACACTCCTTTTAATTTTATTACCTGCCGTTGTACGGAAAGATAGCGTGTCATCTGATTAACAGAAAGTGGAGTCTGGTTTCAGAAGAAAAAAATATTTGCTAATGTTGTCTAGTATTTTAGCTTTATAGAAAAGTTTAGTGAAATAGAAAAGAGCATAATTTTCAAGTTTACAGTATAAGACAATATGGACAAATGTAGCAGAAGTCACAACAGGTGAGGGCAGACAGGCCATGCGTTTATCACTGATGGAAGGAAGGGTCTCTCATAAACTTCTTGGTGCCTGTGGCACATTCTTTGGGCTATTTTGAGGTTTATGAGGATATTTTGTCATTCATTCCCATGTTTTCTTCAGATGTTAGATGTCAAATGGAAAAGATCAGCATAGACCAAGAAAAAAATTGAAGATAGGAGTAATAATTTCCAGAGAAGAGTAAATCATCTTTAACTGAAATTGTTAGTGCCCACAGAATACTCACAGATGTACTTCCTTGGTGAACAGCTTAATGATACCCTTAAAGGATGATGCACTTCACCTATTTATGTGTCTTGTCCTACAAGATTGGATATTCCTTGAGCAATGTATAATTCATGTCATCTTTTCATTACCCAGGTTATCTTAGACTTGATCCAGTATGAAAACATTGTTGTAAAGAGGGCCTTGAATTTTGATAAGCCTTTTCTTGAGAAACTTGGTATTTCCTCAGTCCCCTCGTGCTATCTGATCTATCCAAATGGGTCCCATGGATTAATTAGCATGTAAGTAGTTACCTATCTGAGAAGTATGGGGAGGTTCACTTAAGGAATAAAAAGTTTCCATAGCTTCCTTTCGTACAAAGCAAGTTATTCTCTAACCTTTTGCATGTATAGAACACGAGATTGTGTGCTGGCCTGTAATCAGTGCGCTGTACCGACCGAAGTCGTGCGTTGATGCTGTTCCCAATAAGAGACCTAATACTACATTTGCCTCTTTAGAGCTTTAACCTGTGATATTTCTGAAAGGAAAACTCTGTGGAATGAAAGTGAAAAATGAAGCATCGAAGTTAAAACTTGCTTCGAAGTTAAAATACTTGTTCCATGTGAACATTGCCTGTGTCAGGTGGAAGGACATTTTGCTGAACACATTGTGTTCTTATTTTGAATGGAATTTCAAACCACCAGTACAAATGAATGTTGTTGCTATTCCTAAATCGAACGTTATTTCATTTCACTTTGTATCAAAACATAACAAGTTGCCCTAGGCCTGCAAACCATAAAACAAAGTGAATATCTTAGTTTATAAACATACTATTTTGCTTTGGATATTCCCTTAGTCTGAGATTAAAAGTAATCTTTACTTTGTCCATTTATATGCAGTTTGAAGCCTCTACGGTCTTTCTTTTCTTCGTATTTAAAGTCACTGCCAGGTGTAAGAAAAAAACTTCTTTTGCCACTCCAGCTACCTGCTCAAGAAAACAAAGAGGAGAATGCAGAAATCAAGGTGTGGAAAGAGTTTGATAAGTAAGTGATACTTTTTGGTTTTCAGGTCAATGCTTGGTTATTCAAATTTGCTTACAGTTTTTTTCTTGCCACGTGCTATGCTGTAATTATAACGTTCAAGTGCAGTTCACGATTTTACTTCATTCCACCCGAGATGATGCACCTTGAGTTGAATAGGATGGTTGCTACTAAATGATCTGCGTTCTTCTGCTGAGTAAAATTAAAGATGTTCGTGATTAATACTGGAGAAATTACGGCATCAAAGCTGAGAGCAAAGCTTTCAGCTCTTGGTACAACTTCATCCATTTCTCAGCATATTCAGATAACACTTGTAAGTTAGTTCAATTCCAGCATCAAGGTTGCAAGTTCTTTACAATTGTGAGCAGTATTTCAAACAGTTCAGAGGTGAAATTATTGAGAGCTTCCAGTATTTTGTTTTTAGCAGCAGGCATCTGCGCTGCAGAGGAAGGAATGGTTTTCTCCAAAAGTATTGTTAAATACTCAATTGACTTAAAAATACCAGGGGTTTATCACCACTTACCTGAAGTATACAGATTACTCATTTGAATTCTTGGAAACCTTCGGCAAGTAATTGGTGTTCCTGAGAAAATAAATAGTAAAATAAGGAGTTGTACCATTTCTGTAGATCAGGAGAATTCTCTGTGTGTGTAGTAGTGAAGCAATGCCCACTAAAAAGGGCTTGTCAAATGCAAGCATAATAGAAAATAATAAAGTCACTGTAAAAAGATGTTTATCGTGCCAAATCCGGTAAGGTTTATCTTCACCCTCTTTCTCTCTTTGTCTGCTTGAGAGAAGGATGCAAAGGCTTTGCAGAGAGATAATCCCTCAGCATCTTTAGATGGAAAAGATGTAGGGCTGAGTGCTTTCATTTTGTACTTATTTTTCTTTCATAGCCCCTATTAGTGTCATCTTCTTTCAGTGACTGTTATAAAATACTTTAGATGAAACATTCTGTTATCAAAACAATTAAATTGAGCTGCTCTCCAGTAAGGCAAAAGCTTGTTGATATGAATCTCCAGTCCATGAATCTTCTAAATAGGACCCTTTGGGAGAACCTCACACATTCATATGGATGTCTCTTTAAGAAACTTGAAGCAGAATTTTGCTGTTTTAAAAAATCTAAGTGAGTATGCTATTAAGAGGATAAATTCAGAATAAGTCTGTAGTTTGAGGTGTTAAGAATATAGATTATTCTGTATTTTAATAGGTTATTTCTTGCCTGTTATTTAGGAGCTGGGGCCACACAGTTTCCCGAATTTTGGGTTGTTTGCTTGTTTAATTCTATTTGGTTTTATAAATAATACTGCTGCTGAACTCTTACAAGTGTTAAGTCTATTACGTGAACTTGTGCTTACTCAGTTCCATTGCTCTGTATTGTGCTGTCTAAAGTTGGTACTCTTGAAAGCATCACAGGGTAGGGTGGTTTACTTGATGCAGCTATACTTTATAAAGTGTTGTTTGTTGTTAGGCAGGTATTTGGTTGTGAAAAGGAACTCTTAAAATCTTGGATTGGTTTTATGTGTTTTACTTGTACCTTTCCTAAGGTACCTCATTCTGTCTTAAGAGCTGGTGTGATTAGAGTTGTCTGTTGAACTTGTACACAAAGAACCTTCAGTAAAGCGACTGCGTTTGGATGAGGATTTCTAGATTCAGTCCTTTCCAACATGGACCTTTCTCAGCTTTGTTTGCACTCCTGCTCTGTGTGTAGTCTACTTCTGTTCAACAAACATCTCCCTCTTTTCATAGCGTGTCATTTTTCTCTTGTGGTCAGTCCTGAAAAGAAGCTGTAATTTCTTTCCACCAGTTGTTTCCTTGCTGACAATGTCGAGGTTATAATTTCATTACAAGGCTGGAAGGCAAAAGGTTTAGTCAAATATAAAGGAAAATCTGGTGTGTGGTTGTGCTTCATTTGTCTAAACTCTGAAGAAAATGACATAAAATTACTCTTCTGAAAGAATAAGGTGAAACTCATTGAACTTGACATTCGCCATGCTGAGCACCTGAGGTAACCGCTGTGTGCCTCCCATAGTGGTGGAGGATATACTGCAATCACTGCAGAGTGGTGAACGTGGAGGTTTTAATGACACCTACTATATATCAATTTTACCTTCATGACTGGTGAGAAAATGAGCAAAAGAGACCTGCCACTTTATACCTTTATATATGTGTGTTTCAGATCCAAGCTGTACATGGCTGACCTTGAATCGGGATTGCATTACCTGCTCAGGGTAGAGCTTGCCACGCACAAGACACTTGAGGGAGCCGAGCTAAAGACCTTCAAGGATTTTGTTACCATCTCTGCCAAGGTATTCACTTCCAGTCTTTGATTATTTGTAAGAATAAAGTGACTCTAACATAAAATTTATTGTGTGACATAAGTCTCTCAAAGTGTCTTTCAGAATGTTTAAATATATGCTTCCTCACTAGCTTGAAAAAATAGTTTTGTGAGTTTCTTTAACTGTTATTTTTGAGTTATTTTATGCCTTTCTGACATACTTACAGGGTTGAAATGCATTTTAATTTCATCTTAGTGGGCTGAAAATTAAATAAACCTTAAGTAGTCTGCAGCATATTGAACAAATATAGTCCATTTATCAGATATTCAGGATAAGCAGCTACTGTAACTGAGTGGGATTAAAAAAACCTTTGTTTTTGATTCTTGACTTCGTTGTTTCATTGCACACGCTTGACAAATGGTGTTCTATTTAGAGATACTAGTCACCTCTAGTCTAAATTTTGAATGTAATTGAGGTATCAAATGTAATTAATTGAGTATTTCAAAGTAATTGAGGTTTTGAATATGATTGAGTAGTTAAGAACCAAAGATGCTTACATATTACAATTGAGTGAAGGAACAATACATGTAATATAATATGATACGACTTGAAAACAAATTGAAATAATTTATAATGTCAGACTACTGAAATGACCAATGTCTCTTTACATTTACTTAATGAGCAGCCAAGGCTTTGTTTTAAAGCGAATCAATAGCTTTTTAAGGAAATAATAAGGCCTATATGAACTATTTCCAAATATCTGGATTTATCTGATAATCAGACAATTTCTTGCCCCCCTCCCCCTGCAGCCATCAGAGGTTAGAAATCTCTGGCTGGCCTCATTTCTTTAAGAAAGTGTCATGGTAATCTTTCCATCATATTATCCCTAAAACAGCCTCTGCTCTTCCTGATGGCTCCTGGCCAGCTGATGTCATTTGCTTCCCTGGCTATTAGTGCCTAAATGGGGAACGCTGTCTTGGAGCGCACGCTCATCTCCAGGCTGTCGTTGCACGAGGGGGGACTGCTGGCCTTGATCTGCCTTCTCGTGCTGTGGAAGGGACTCTTTCCTTGCAGGTCACTCGTGATTCTCTGGCACTTCTGCTGGGAAACTTTTTATGCTATCCTCCTGTGCAGCAGTATGTATAGTGATGATAAAGCCAAAGTCATGCAGGTCTCTGCTTCTCTGCTTGGGGTATTTTCATTGTTGTAGAATTAGGGCTTTTGCCAATCAGTGCAGAAGTCCATTGTTCTGTGAATCCTCAAGGAGACCAATACCTACCTATTGTCTTTTAGATAATAATGTGTGATACTCTGGGGGTCCTACAGAAGTAAATGTACTCACAGCGTGCAGTCAGTAGGTCAGAGGTGTACTGGTTTGGGTTTTTTTACATGTCATCTGAGAGTTGTCTTTGAACCCAAATGATGTACGGGGTCCCTTGTGTTCGATACCATACAGATAATTATCAAAAGGAGAGTTCCCACCTGCTACATGTGCTTGGTATCAAGTGGTCTGTGAATGAGAGATCTTATTGATAGTTGGACAACGGCTGCAGAATGACTCACATACTGTGTAGCATGTTCTGTCATAAATTGCTTTATGTATTTAATGTAGCAGGTATGGAGACTTTATTTCCCCATCCCTTGAAATACTGCTCCCTCTGGAAGGGCACTTGGAGGATGGTGTGCATACTTTGCTTAATTCTATAGTAATTACAACCATCGTTAAAACAAAATACCACTTCTAGTGTAAAATAGTGGCATAAACTCTGGTCTCACCGTTCCTCACGCTCACCCGCCAGACTCAGACTTCAAGTTGCAAATCACCGTTTCCAAACTGCTTTGGAAACCACTATTACACAAATAAAAAGCAAAATGCTCTTCTGGATAACCAGCTTCTGCATTTACAGAAATCTGAATAGAATGTTAAGAACTAATTTTTGTGATTAATCTTCTAAGAGTGAGAGGATTCCAGCTTCTCTGACTCACTTGGGTCTTGTGCTCCATTCTGATCTATGCACTCAACCAATTACCTTAATGCAAGATTTGAGGTAACCTCTCAGAAGTTGTTCTGTAGCATTTCTGCCTGCAATTGAGCAGCTTCATTTTACTGGTTAACGTTTTGTGCCTGTAACTTGTTAAATTTTGTAAGCAAAGACTTAGTTTGAGATGGCTTTTTACTGAAAGCAGAGCAAGTAATGAATTTGCTCGTAACAAGAAAATTGGAAGCATTTTAAAGATGGGGAAAACCACTTTTAGATAAAGATAAGTGTCTTGTTGCTAATGAGATTTGTGCTTTAAAATATGGTTTGGTGTTTTGTTTTGTTTTTTTCTTTCCCCCCCTCCTCAGCTTTTTCCTGGCCGTCAGCCCGTGGTAAAGTTGTTAGAGACCTTGCAAGAGTGGCTGGTGAGCCTTCCATTAGACAAAATCCCTTATGATGCTATCCTAGATCTGGTCAACAACAAAATGCGGGTAAGCTGTTACGAGTTTCCAGCATAAAATACAGCATTAGTAAAGGATAAGATTCTATATAAATCTAAGACAACACTTACTGATAGTCCCTCAGTCATAATGGAGTTATAAGAAGGTTAAAATGAAAATAAAGTAAAATCATTACCAAAAAAAAAATAAAAATCCCCATGAAGGAATTGAAATGAGAGAATGGAAACACAGTCCTGAGTATCGCTAACGTGTACGTGTCCCCCAGCATCTGCTTCAAAGGGTGCAAGATTCCCAGCAGATACTTTAGCACAGCAAGCTGGGATACTCCAGTGCAAAGCCCTGTGACAGAGCCTTGTGCAGAAGTTAATGAGTCATTTTCCCTGTGAAATGAGATTGCTGTTTACAATTTGGAAACCTCCTGTGGGTTTTAGGAAGGAGAGATATAAGTCTTAGAAACTAATGTCTTGAACTTCAGGTGTAAAACATTTAAGTCGTGGTTTTGTTTTAAGAATAAATAATAATTAGTTAATTCTACATCTTAGCCTGTTAAGACTTTACCACTGTAAGTCACGTGGATCTGGCTGAGTAATACAGAATTGTTCATGTGCCCTGGGAAACCAGCTCTGTCAGAGTTCACAGCAGGATTTTTATGTTGTGTTTGTACAGTGCCTAGAAGAAACTTTGCAAGTTAAGCTACTTAATGTATTCTGTCAGACTAATGAGACACGTCGTGTGAGTTTTAGTGGGTTTGACACCAGTGACTGTACGCTGTATATCATGTAATATGTTTTCAAGAGGGATGAGTTTTATAATGGTGCATCAGAGTCTTTCAAGTTTAAGGACTGTCCTAAGTTTAAAATGGGTTTGCCTTACACATAAACTCATTAGCCACAAGTGCAGAGTCATTTGCTATTCTTGATCCTCGGATCACCTCGGTTTCAAGGTAGGATCAGCTGTGACAGTTACGTTCAGTACTGCATTTAGGTTCCAGAGCTGCATATGTATTAAATACTTTCATTTCTTTTTTTTTTTTTTTTTTCTTCCAGATTTCAGGGATATTTCTCACTAAGAAAGTTCAGTGGGTTGGATGTCAGGGCAGCAGACCAGAGCTGAGAGGTTATACATGTTCCCTTTGGAAGCTGTTTCATACCCTAACAGTTCAAGCTGCACTGCGACCAAAAGCTTTGATAAATACAGGTAAGCAGCAGTTATGTGAAACTCTTGAAGGCTGAGACAAATCCGTCCAGCAGTTTTGCTGTGCAATAGAAAAAGGAATGGATTAGAGCAAATCTTTGCGTGTAAATACTCAGCCCAGGCATTGATGAAGGACAGTGGCTGTCTAGGCTTAGCTTTCAGGTTTGTGCCAGCAGAGGTCAGAGCGTAGCTTTCCTGCAGCAGCAGGGCTTGGAGAGAAAGCCTGTTGGGTTCTCCTTGATTAGAAATGGGGTGAATAAAGTATGTGAACAATAAAGTAGAAAAAGGAGAGAATTTCAAACAAAGACATTTTGAATTACCTGAAAAAGGGATGAAGATGGTTCAGGTTACCTGAGGTTGCACTGCCAATTTAATCAAAGAGGAATGAGATTTAACCTATAGAAGATGTACAACCATTAGCCAGTCCTTCTGTAATGTTATTTCCTAAATGCTCTATGTTACGACTGTTTGGTGGGTTTTGTTTTTTTTTCAGTTGAATGTGCCTAGTGTTCATTAATCTGTGCAGTGATACCCTGCAACCACTCTGTAAAATTACTGATTTTTAGCCTTGCAGCATCTTGTGAAGCAGGGTGTTAATATTTGGGTAATGATTCCTGTTCAAGAAATGTGCTGGATATATAATCTGTTTTCCTCACACAATGGAAATAGAATTACTAATGCTAAAATACTGGCCTTCATATGTTTTTATTCTTGCCGGGACAGTGCTTTGTTTGCTTATAGTTCTATTTCATTTTCATTTAAAGCTTTTTTTTTTAAAGTCTTTTCCAAGGAATAAAAGAATGCTAGATGGGCTGTTATTAGATCATAAAACTGAGAAGTTCTCCATTTGTCGGTTGCTGATGGTATGTTAAAAATAATTAATTTTATCATGTCCAGTTATGGCTACATACATTTGTCCAGCGTTACCTGCAATCACAGTGAAAGTCTCTTAGTTCACAATACTGAATCTCCTGGGGAGTAGGTTTTTTTCTGGATAGCTGCTAATGCTGTGGTTGATTTCTGTTTCTCTCTTTGTTTTGTTTGTTACCCAGGGGACAGTAGGTTAGATCCCTTTAATTTAGTACCATGATCTGCCCAGTGAGTTTAGGGGCTTTTGCCCTGCATGATATATTAACTGTTCAACAGGATCTTGCATAAGTTAAGTTTCTTCTCTTATCCCGATTCCCAAAAGTATTCTAATTAAATGTAAAAATGTTCTTAATATTTGAACTATACAGAATTGCATCTTAAAATGCTCCCATGTTTTGCATGTGAGCTTCAGTCAGTCTGAAGTTAAAAATACACTGTAGGACCTGAAAACTCTTTGGCACACTTAACCATCAATTTAAATCGGGACAGATATGTGATGATCACTTCTTATAGCGAAAGAATTGGGTCAGTCTGAGACTGTCGGATTATGTCTTGGGAGGTTTTCCTCTCCTTATTGCTTGTTTAAATCCCATCTACTAAAAAGCATGATGTACTCCCTAATCCTTCCCACCACAGGTAGGGTTTTATGGTTCTTGTCCACTTTAAAGATTAGGGTTACCCTGAATTGCAGTAGTTTGGGAGGAAAGAGAAAAGGAGGATTACACGATGATACATGGCAGATGTTAATAGAAGATTCATCTCTGGGCTGATAAAAGAAAAACAAACAAAATGAGCCATTTTGCAATTGTTTGTTTTCTTTTAAAAGCAGCTGTATTTTTCTTGATAGTTTCCTCTACTTGCAGAGTCTGGCAGTCGGTGTGAACTTGCTGTGGCTTTCTTGATATAATGTTCTTATTGATTTATATTTGACACGTTTTAATGTTGAATGGTGTAATTTGAAGCTGGCAGTGGGATCAGCATAAGGGAATCCAAGGGAACTCTGAACAGAGCTGCTCACGTCCGAGGCTGTATAAAATCACTGTAGAAATCTAGTCCTGAGCACACGCAATTATATGGAATGTGTTTTTAGGTAATAGGATCTATTGGTGTGAATAAGACAGGCTTGTGGATTTTATGAAAAAAATTATCTGGATTCTTTTTAATCTGTTGCTGAATTTGAAAGACTCCTCCACAAAATGAGTTTTCAAGAGCATAACATTATACAGGAGAACAGATATAATTACATTTGTGTATGAATGTCTTTCTTTTCCTCCATGAAGACATTATTTGCTACCTGTTATTTTTGTTGTCTGTTGTTTTTTCTCTATAAATATATATTTCAATATTCATGGTAAAACTGTTTTGTTTCAACTTACCAAAATTATTTTTCAGCCTTTTCTTTTAATACTGTAATTTAATCTGCTTTAATCTCATAGCTTTTATTTATACATGCCTATTCAATCACAGATATTGAATGTCTGAGTAGAGATTGTTTGCTTTTTAGGATTTCTTTTTGGCTTTAAAGACTCTTTTTTTTCTGACATGTTGAAGAATATAATGTTGTTGTTTTAAATAAGGGTGTTTATGACAGGCTTCTTGTATACGTAACAGGTAAGTAGTCTGATAGTTTTAAATAGGTTTTGTTGAGGATTTTTTTTCCAAACAACAATGGATGTAGGGAGGGCTTCTGTGCCACCAAACTATCTGTTGTTTACTATTAGAATAGGACAGCGAGCAAAGCACCTTTCATTACAGAACCTCCAAACCCTGCGTTGTAAATTACTCGCGGTAGAGGGGTTCAACTGCACAAGTCAGTAATTTGATCAATCTGCCTCATAAAATGTGTTTCGTTTGACAGTTGTGTGCTTGGGGTAACGTACAGTACATTTGTAAATACATTTTGGGCATAATTTACTAGGTCAATTAAGCACGAATCAGAAAATCTGTGGGACAGAGATGAAACCATTAGGACTTCAATGAATTCTATCAGCTTCTACCTTGCTTCTGAATAACAGAAGTATTCTGTTGCATTATCCTCAGTGTAAAAGTGTGAATGTTCTAGAAAGAACCATATGTTTGTATTTAGTTTAGGAGGAATTTGAGTTACTCTTGAAAGTTCAAGTGTTGCTAAGTAGCTATTGTGTGTGTGCATGCAGTGCCTGCCAAAAAAGCCATGGAATTAATAACTATAATGAGCTTCTGGTATTCTCTAATAGCTCAGAGTTACAGAGTAACAAACAGATATCACAAGCACCTTGTGAATTACTTACCAGAGGGTTTTTGACTCTAGGTTTTTCAGTAGCAAGGTCACCATAACTTTAGTGTCTGAGTGTCAGTGTAATGGTGATTGCCTAACACAAATCGTCATTTTGTTATTAGGCAAGATATTGGAGAAAGTCTGTGCTTCCAGAAGAATTGTGTGAAGTACAGAGAGTGTGGACTTTGCATGTTGTAACAATTTCAAAATGTATTTTCATAATGCTTTCTGAAAAAAAAAAAAAAAAAAAAAAGATTTTCACTACTATTAGCAGACCCACATAGAAACCATGAAATTTTAACCTCTCAACAATGCAGCATGGGTATTTTTCAATAAATTGTCTTTCCACATATTAATGCATTCACTCTGCAAAAAAATTAAGTTCTTCAAACTTACCAAATTAAATAAATTGCGTCTAATCTGCTGTATAACTCTGGGAAATGTGGGGTTTAGCAGTTCCTGATAGCTTGCAGGCCACGTGCTATAGCTGTGATCTTGCTCTATATTATTAACCCACTAAAACAAAAAAAGCAGCAATTTAAAAAATACACATTAAATGTTGAGTAAAATATGTATGCATAGAGATATTTTAAAACACATGGAAAGACTAAAAAAGTAAAATATTTTCTCTTCTTTTTGAAATAGTAATAGAAAATAACTTCTAAATTTTTTTTTCTTTTTAATCCAATGGGTTCTTATTTGCAGTTTATAATAAAACTAGTAATGGATAGAAAACTTTTACTCTATATCAGGATGCAAACAAAACCACTTTAAGTGTGGAAATGACTTTCACAGTACAAAGGTCATAACATATCACCCAGATGTGTGTAACACAGCAAAACCATCTTGTAATACAAATATAGTATTTATCTATTACTCACAGAAGCACTTTAGATAAATCTAACTAATTAATATATGGCAAATTTGTTCTACTTTTTTTATGTGCAGGCCCACCTATACTTGGCAAACAGAAGAGTGAAATATGGTTCTTTCAGGTGAAGAAAATTAGCACTCTAGTGCTTTTTCCACTGGCATACAACCTTTGTAACAAAAACTCTATAAATTTTGAAGAAGGGTAAAAAGAAGAGTAATTGGAAAATTAGAAGTAAAATAATTCAGTTGCCCACAATTCACTTATAAAGTGCATTTATCACCTTTGCATAATACAAAGATATTATCTAGCTAGAGTAATTGCTGTAAAATCAAATTCTATAGTTATGAGTGTGCAATCTCTTACATACATTCCTTTATTCTTTTAAGCATCCCACATCTAAAAATTTTAATAAGGTATAGGCTAGAGAAAATATACTGAAGAGATATCACCCTCCAAAACATTTTAAACTGCTTATTGATATATGGTCTTATGCCTAGTATTTTGATAAAACTGAATAAATAAATAAATAAATAAATAATATATATAGACTGTCTTATACATAGCATTATCAAATATGTAATATTTAAATAAATAATTTATTAACTGCTTACTATTATCGAAGAGTGCCGAATATCTAGTGCATAACTGTCATTTGCAGCATGTATATGCAGCCTCATAAATTTACTGAGGATCTCCTCTTTGATTCCAAGTTCATGAAGGCCATGCATCACTCTTCCTTCCAGTTTAAGAGTCTCTAAGATACTTTTTCAGGAAGACAAAATGCATAATGTCTACATAAAACTTTTGTCATGACATAAAAAGAAAAAAAAAATATTTCAATGACTATTATTGTGAGGATTATTTTTCATATTAAAAATAATGTTTTTATTTTCCTGTGGTCAAATGTTTAAACCAAAATCAATAACACTATATGTCTCTAACTTATTTCAAAACAAAATTATAACAGATTATACAAGTCTTTTGTTCATTCACATTTATTTTATATGAAGGAATTTCATCCATCTTTAGTAAGAAGTGGCAGGACACCAGAGTGGAAGGTTTCTTGCTGCATTGTCCTGGCTGCAGCAGAAACCCAATTGGGGTACCTTAAGAAGAAGCTTTACAAGTGTGTAGAGAAGAAGGCAGCAAGTGATGGAGGCACAGATGAGCTTTAAGTCTGCATCATGGCAGAACCATGAAAACAGCATGGAGGAAAACCCATAGCTACACCTCAAGAAGACCACCCTTTCCCAGAAGGCTCAACAAGACTCTGGAACATTTGTTGCAATCTGAAAATTCAATATGAGGATGGAAACAAACCTGAAGTACTCACCAACAGAACACAGCAGGCAAGATTTTGCAAATGTCTTTATCTTGCTTTATATTGAGTATTCTCTACTCTGTAAGCTTTCCTTTAAATTATATTGGAATTAAACCTAGCACTAGCATTAAATAGTACTATTAATATTTGCATCATTACCAAAAAAGATGCAAGTGACTCCATCTCAAAACTCTGCTTGAAAAAAAAAAAAATTAAGTAAAAATTGCAAGTATAAATACTAAACCCAAGAAAGTTTAAGAATCTCCATGGAGGAAAGAAGATGACATTTTGAGTTTAAAAAGAGAAAATAAAGAATTGTAAAATACGACAAATCATAGGAACATGGAGAAAAAAACCCAAACAACACAACACTCAGCTTTAGTATCAGTAGTTTTACTGCCACTTTGCAGCCCACCAAAGACCATTTTGAAGTAGACATGTCTGTCCTGCTGTTGACAACATACAGAAGAATGCAAGGGAAAATGTTTACAGTTTGAGTGCTTGCATAAAAGAGGCAAGTCACACCCAAAATAGTTATAACTACACACATTAGAAAAAGATTTCTTACACCAAAAAGTGTGTCAGTTTTGCATTAACAGAACTTAGTCTAAAAAGGTGGCCAGACACAGACTCACAATATTGCCAAAAGCTACCTAAGGTGTTGTGTATCTAAAATTTAATGTCTGCAATTTTTTGTTGCTGTTGTTTAAGAAATAGGGATGTGAAAACACTCAACTTGCTTTTTATAAAGTGTTTTTCCTGGGGTTCTTTTTATACATATAATTGGATTCCTTCCATTTGTAAATTAATTTTACATGGTGATTTGTAAATTTATAAGCAAATTAGAAAACATATTCCAAGAGAAAAATCTGTATTCAACTACTTATGCAATGTTCATATTCAAAACCACTGTAAATCGGTATTCTCTCTCCTGAAGCACTTTCTGACCCCAAAAAGCAACAGATAAGGTTCTCTAGCACCATGAGCACAACTTCTCCAGGATTATTAATAATTCTGCATCCTTCAAACAAAATGTACCATCTTACCTAAAAGGATCCTGAAAATCCAGGTCAATATGAAGGCCATTTAGAAATAAACGTGCTTCTCCAGGCTGGATTCCAAGCAATTCATGAAAATGCTAAAAAGTAAAAAGCACCGGTAAGTTATTTAGGCATATGTCAACACTAACACATATATATAAATAAAAATAGATATAAATAATA
>JANIJG010022469.1:25488-37764 GCA_024611175.1 Megaceryle torquata
TTGAATGTTATAAAAATTAAATATTTATTTTTCATAAAAATTTCAAAAAAAAAAAAAAAAAAAAAAAAAAGATTTTCACTTAGCTGAGCTTGTTCCCCCTTCACATTGCAAGATATTCTTTGAAAAGAAAAATTTCATTGTAAAGAAGACTTGACTTTTAACTCTTATTTTAACAAGTTGTTCAGGGTAACTTTGAACCCAATTATATAGACTAAATATGTTGGTGTGTATTGGTATAAATAGCTACTTTGCATCTTTAATAACATTATTGTCTAGCATTTTTTGAGCCTTAGTGCTTTTGAAATGATTCCCTCATAGTTGTGTCTGATATCTCAGATGGCCTTTCAAAATGATATTGAGATCACTTTAAACTCTACATTATTTATTGCCAAATAATTTGGTTTCTAGATAGCTCAACTACTTAGTGACAATATTATATATGTATTTTTTGGGGGGAGGGGTACTTCTTCAAAGATCTATGTGAAGCTTTTAATCCCTCTAGTCTCTGGGTGACTTGCCAAGGTTTAGGTCCTGTGTGAGGGCACATGTGCTATACACATCTTTAAATTACAAAAGTGACTAGTCTCTTACTAGTCCTCTCTGAAGTGGAGGTGTAAATCTGCGTGGAACAAGAAGGCAGCAACACCTCCTTTCCTTTTCCCACGGTTGACTGTTACGTGCATTAAAGTGCATATGTTGAAGCTATGTTTGTCCAGATGGTGCTAAATGTATCTATCATCTGTCTTCCTAGGCCTTGAAGACGACCCCCAGGTAGTACTTCGGATCATGCGGAGATACATTCACCACTTTTTTGGGTGCAAGGCTTGTGCTCAGCATTTTGAAGAAATGGCTGAAGAGTCCATGGACTCCGTTAAAACCTTAGACAAGGCTGTTCTCTGGCTCTGGGAGAAACACAACGTGGTGAATAACAGGCTCGCAGGTATGGAAGAGCTTGCTCAGGAAAACCCACCAGAGGTGTGGGTGGCTGAAGGACAAGGCTGTGGCATTTTACACGGTGCGGTTTGTCTCTGAACAGAGAGAGATGCAAATTCAGCTCTGTAATGTGAGTTTAAAACAGCAGTAATGGATGTTCCAGCTTGACATTCCTCTATTAAATAACTGACATCAAAAGACTTAATTCCACATTTACCTTGGTGTACAAGAAAGGGTGCTTGTGTACAGAGCAAAACCTAGAGCATCCCAGTCAGCCTGTAACTCCAAAAACCTTCGCATGAGTGAGAAATACACACTGGAGTTACACTGTCCCCCAGTAACATGCTTATCTCCTATGGTACATAATGAAAAAACATTGTCATTCTCAGAGATAATTCTGTTTCTTCTGAGGTTTCACCTGTTGCTTGATGAGAGGATCTTTCTGGACTACAAATCAAAGCCTTTTCAAAAGGAGCAGTACAGTTCAGCTACTTACCAGTGGATAAAAAATAATTGCATTTCTTTTTGTAGTGGTTTAAATAGATGTTAAAACCTGTCTTGGTTTTGTTCTGGAGAGATGCTGTGTAGAAAATGGTAATTGAACAAGTGACTTTCTTGGGATAAAAAAGCCCCAACTATTAGCAGATCAGCAATTGAATAAAATAAAATTACTGTATGAAGAAAATCTGTTCCCTGCTAGATTGCCATGTTTTCAGTTAGACTGAAAGTACCATTAAAATGCTGGTTGTATTTAATCCGTTCTGTTATGGGGATATCAAGTAACTAAAGCACTAAAGAAAATTGGTTTCTCTTTGCACTTAATCCCTGTCTGCTGTTATGGATCTGTGTAATGTAGCATTAGTTACAATTTAAATATGCTATATTGTGTTTATATTATGATTATGCTGAATTCCCAAGATTTATGAAGTATTAAATACTGTTGTGAGTATAAATAGTTTGTCTTCTTTCTCCAAAGAGGGGAAAAAATAAATGAGGGGGTATTAAATAAAAACATCCCCTAATGTTTGTTACTATTGCCAAGTTGAGCACAGGAGGAAAAAAAAAAGTAGTCCTGTTCTCTTGGAGTTGCTAAGTAGTGGAGCAATATACTTACTAAGAACATTAAGTTATTGGAAAACTTGCATGGATATTGATTCAGATGATGCAACACCCAGCTAAAATACCCTTTTAGTAAGAAGTATAAACGTACTGGAATAAATAATAATGTTAAATTATGCTTTTTAAGTTTGCTAAAATTTCTCTTCAGGACAGTGAATTATTTTAATCCTTAAAAGCCACATCTGTATTTCTGGTAACACGGAGCTTTCAGTGAGAAATGGTGTTTGACAGGTCAATGGAAACACCTTGGCACAGCCTCCTAGTGCAGGTCATGAGATTGGTGTAGATGGCTCTGCCCTATTTCATTCTTTCCTGTTGCTTCAGAATACAGAATTTATAACATTCTTCTCTTTGGCAGGAAAACACAAAGTGCAGTAAGTTTGCTGTTTGTTCTCTTGCCATAAGATGTTTCTCTAGTGATCTTTAAGATACCTGAAAGGCAAACTTGCTCTCTTGTAAATAGAAAGATGACAAATATTTTTAGTGTCCTTTGAAACCCATGACAATATTTTGCTCAAAATCATGGGGAAGCTTCCTGCCTTTATAAAGGATAAAAATGATAATGCAATAAGAATATTTATTTCTGAAAGACTTTAAGCATTAGTTTACTAATATCAATCAGATAAATAAAATTAGCTTTTTTTTTTTTAACCAGGTAGAGATTTTTGTTCTAAAAATGCTTTCCTCTACACTTTGAAATGTATTTGGGATTTTTTTAGAGCAAAGTGCGGCACTGTCCACAGTGTTCAGCTCTTTGCCACCAAGACAGAAAGGTGGCCAGAGCTGTGAGCAACTGAAATGTTAAAACTGGGTCTGGTTCAAGACCACGTTACACATTTAAATGCTAAAAAGCAAGCTGAAAAATGGGTCTTAAGTACGATAACGACCCTTACAGTACTGAAAATACTTAGCTGTAGTAATAATGCAAGCTATGAAAAAGTAGGTTTGGATGGAACAGTTCACAACGTAGAAACATGAAAATATTTCCAAGTCTTTGGCCTTGAAAGTGCTTTCTGCAAACCAGGCTTTGGGATTTAAGAGTATCGAGCGCGACAGGACGGAGCAGTTTGTTCTGAACCGTGATTCTCGTTAACCCCTGAAAAGCCTGATAGTGCTGGTTTTATACCTTCTAAAACCAGCAATTGTAGTATCTCATTTCATGAGAACTGGAAGGCTACAGCTTTTAATGAGGGAAAAGGAAAATAACTGTGATTTAGTGCTTGTATTTTGAAAGAGGAAGCAATACTTTGGAACATAATTGGCGCATCCATAAGGAAACTTAGGAATTCCCAAATCTGTTCATTGTTGTCTCCAGTGTGATACAAACTTGATTGTGCTGTGGGCTTTTTTGCCTCACTATTAATAAGTGGAAAATACTCTGTGGTTTCCAGTGAAGTGTCTGATGTTCAGAATGGAATGAACTGGAAAAGCATTCTGATAGTTTTTTTTCCCCTTCCCAATTAGGTGATCTGACTGAAGACCCAAGATTTCCCAAAGTTCAGTGGCCAACTCCAGACATTTGTCCTGCATGTCATGAAGAAATTAAAGGATTACACAGCTGGAATGAAGCCCAGGTTCTACAGTTCATGAAATATCACTACAACAGTGAAAATGTTCTGTATAAATACACTGAAAGCCAGACCGACTCCAGTGAAATCGAACAGGGAGATCCAAGGGAGGAGAAAGACAAGAGTCTACTGAAGAAACCCAGTGGAAACAGAGAGAATAAGATCCAGGATAAAGAAAACACACTAGATTCAGGATCTAAGGTGTTAGATAAGCTAATAGGAAATCACGGACCTGTCAAAGAGAGCGGTAAAGGCGCAGCTGGATCAGCTAACCTTAAGGAGGCAAAGCAGGCCGTGTCCTTCCTAGGGATTGGCTTTTCCAACCTAGACATGAGTCTCTGTGTCATCCTGTATGTAGCATCATCCTTATTTTTAATGATAATGTACTTTTTTTTCCGAATGAGATCGAAACGGTGGAAGGTGAAGTATTATCGTTCATCTGTATAGGAGTTTAAATTGGAAACAAAAGTTTTCATTGGATGTGGCTGTTCAGTACCAGATACAGCTTTAATATTTATGATCAGGGATTTTATATGCAGTATTCCTTGTCTTAAAACCTTTTCTTCCCAAGTCGTTTCACAAGTGTTCTAGCTTAATATATGGAGCTGGCTGCGAGCACCGTAATCTTTAACAGAGGCACACGGTGCTGCTGGCGTAAAATGTCCTCTGAAAGAAGCAGTGCATTTGTCAGTGAAGATTTTTCCGTGACTTACCACCTACATCCTTTACTCATTTTCAGAGTAAACATTGCATTATGCAATCAACTGTGCCTGGTTTAGAAGGAAATTGGATATTGTTTTGTGTACTTGAAGGCAGGTTTTACTTTTTTTTTTAATTTTTCCAGGGCTGATTTTACCTATCAGAGTACTGAATGGTTCTGCTGTTACCTTGGCTGCTTCATTTGAAGAAGCAAGAATTCTGAATTATATTTTCTTTTTAGGAAACAAGAGTTCTATTCCAATTTAAATAGTCTAAACTGATGTGGCTTTCTGAAATTTTATTTACACTGCATATTTGAAGTAGAAAGCATTGCTTGTTTAAGCCTTCCATTCTCTTGTGTGTTCCAGCCAAGGCTGCATATGTCTGTGCTCGGAGGAGGGGCGTTGGGCAGTTTGTGTCTCACTAAGCAGCCTGATTTGGATTGTTAATGCTGCCATCCATTTTAGTGTTTAGGTGTAAGCAAGGACAGACTGGGACCCAGTGCTTCGTTTGCTCCTCTGTTGGATCTGTTGATGAAGCATTAGATAACTCGCCTCACTCATTGATGAACCACAAAAGTAGCTTAGTATTTATTGTCATCCAGATGGAAGGCGACTGATGAACTGTAGTCGAGGGGAGCAGTGTGCTCAGTGGAGGACAGTGAGGTTTGCAGCCTGCCAGCACAAATGCACAGCTCTAGCGATCCTAACTTCCCTGCGGTGTTGGGTGACTCTGTTACAATATGGTGATTTTCTTTTTGCAAGGTGGAGTAAACACTTCACTTGGGATTTCCAGTTCTGAGCTAAGGGTATCGCCTGCCAGCTGTAGAGTTGTCTGCACACTGCTGGGAAGAACAGTCCATTTCTCTTGCCCTTTTGCTGGAGTTTGGGAGAAGAAAGGTTTAACTACTGGTTTAAGTTGGAGAGCCACTCCGTTCCGAGATGTGGCAGCAGCTGGCAATACAACAGTTGTCCTTGCAGATCTCTCTGGGGTCCAGGCTGGCAGCAATTAGAAGAAACCATGAAAACAGTTAGAAAATTACCATTTGGAAAAGGAGTTCCTTTCTGATCTGGCTGTGGGGGATAATTCACGTCCTGGATAGTGAAGTTTATAATCCTATCCAATGTAATTGAGCATGTTCTAGTTATCCATTACCTAATCTTTAGTTAATCCTAATAGGTTTTGGCCTCAATGTTTTCTTGTGGCGGTGAGTTCTACAGATTAATTGTGTTATATAAAAAGGCTTTTCCTTTCAATTCTACATTGCAACTTCTAATTTAATTGATTGTTCACTAGCTCTTCTGCTACATGAGAAGGAATAAATAGTCCCTGGCCAATTCATTGTATTTGTACCGTTAGGGTGTCCTCCTATTTCCATCCTAAGCCCTAGCATAAAAAGTTTAAAGCCTAGCAACAAGAATAGTCTAAAAGCATGAAAACTCAACAGGGGTATTTTTTTCATGATTGAATCTTGTTCATTCACAAACTCAAACACTTCTGACATGAGTTCCTTCAGCTTCTTATCAGAGTAACAAAATTGAGCTTCAAAGATTTACTGTCCCGTGTTCCTTGATTTATCAAAATAAGATACGCAAAGTATTAACCTTCTGTGGTTGTTGGAAATGTGTCAGAGGGAAAAAATCCTCCGATCACGTGACGCTGTCAGTCTGACGTCCATGAAGAGGTGCATTATCGGTGCTTTTCTTAAGCCACCTTCACCCTTCCTTGTATGCACCCCGTGGCTCCTGCTCCAATGTGAGAGCCGGGACTCTGCTCTCCCTCTGAAGCTGGGGACAGCTCCTGCCTTCAGCCCAGAGCTCCCAGGAGCACCTGTGGGCAACTGCTATTGCCTGTGCTCCAACAGGAAGACTTCTCTCTTTAATTTTGATGTAAAATCTGTGATTATTAAGTGGGTCTGTGCTTTTTGAAGGACCCTCACTGTTCATGAGTGCTGGCAGGAGGAGCCATCACGGGCTTCTTCTCTTTAGGAGTTCATAAGAGTTCTTAAAATGATTTTTAGAGCACCTGGTCTTGAATTTAACATGACTTGTAAGCGATTAGAAAGACAGTGAACCAGCAGGGGAGGGTGGTCTGGGATGGCTTGTCAATGCCACTGGCTTTGTTCTGGAATCCAGTGAGAGGTCCCAGGAGGAGGAGGCTCCTTAAGAGGAAAGCCTGGGGCTCCCAAATTTCATTTTGAGTATCAGGCAACTTTTAAGTGACCAAACGTGGGGAGCTGTTGATAGCAGCCAAGAAGCATGGACATTTAGCCTCTCAAAAAAAGACCCCACAGCACAGCAAGTACTTGATCTGGAAAAATGTGGCTAAATTTCTGTGGGGCTGTTGAATTTCCTGCTGTCAGTGTTGTCACACAGTTTGAAGTTGAAAATCGGTCACTGCTGCTGTTGTTTAAAACTCTACCAAATACATAGACCTGAGTTTTTAGCTTCGACTCATTCTGCTTATTTTCATCTGCATGTGAAAGCAAAAGGCTTTGAAGGTTTCTAGGGATGACTTTGGCATTCAAACAGCAGCAGATGTGGGTTTGGAATAGAGTTGGGTTTTTTTTTTGGTACACGCCATTGACTTTCACATGACTCTGATCTTGCTGGAAACATGATAAAATGAACTGATAAACTTCCCGAGGTTTGGGGGTTGATTCTTAAGAGTGCAAAAGCATAAAAATCAGCTGTGGATTATCTGTGTTGCTCTAACTCTGTTGCCAGTTAACTGGGCAAGCTTTTCACTTCGATGCTGGTAGTGACCTCATCTGGAAAAGTTTTCTTCACTTTAAATTCAGTTGCATAAATCGTGGTTTCCTTGGTCTTATTTTCTCTCTTTATGATGACAAAATGCATCCTTTTTTGTACTCTGACCGTAGAGATACATTTTGTCTGCTGAGGAACGTGTGATGCCACTTTGCTGTCATGCGTTATCAGCGGGTGAGTTACAAGACAGTGTTTCCTTCTTAACAATTGCCTCAAACCACCATCTCCTCAGTCCTGGAGGTTTTATTTATGTGTAACACAGAAGTTTCTGCAATGCCACATTCATCTGTGGACTGGTGGTGGTTGTTTAGGAGTAGGATTTCTTGGCCCTTTGTAATTCCTGGAGCCTTCTGCACTCTTCAGTGGAAATATTAAACCTGCATAGAAAATAAAAGGAGTACTCTGGAATGTGCCAGGAGAGCAGGAAAAGCTGCAAGTGCTAAAGAAACCTAATGAAGTTATTCCCGAGAACTCTTAATTTTTCATTTCCAGATGCGTATCCATCCTACTGTTCCTGCTCAGAACTGGGTGGGAACTCCCATCTCAGCAAGAGGTCCAAGGTTGTTGTCTGGGTCTGTGCATTGCAGATGAGGTGCTGAAAATAGTGAATACACCAGTAATTTAAATGGTTTATTTATTTTAATTCAGTAATGTGACATTTTCAAGTCTATTCTGGTTTGGTTTGGTTTTTTTTTTTACTTGGTCTCATACCTCTCTAGGAAGAAAAAGTGACTGTTTTGTACTAAATTGTAAACTAATGTGCTCGTTTAAAATAAATTGCAAATATTTGGTCAAAGTGGTGCAGTTTGGCCTTGTAGTTGTGTTTTCAAGTTCTTTTTAGCTGATGGTACTGCAAGGCCAGCTGCACGCACGGCCGTCTCACTGCAGGTACCTCCTTAAGTTGGAAAAGTACCAGGGACAGGGAAACTTTTACTCCCTTTCTCTTGCTGTTATCCCATATCTTTATAAAGTGTCAGTGACTGCAGGAGTGATGGAAACATTTTTTCTGACCAAGGGTTTTCACCTTATATACACAAATGTACACAAATCTTCCTTTCCCTTAAAGCTGAACAACTCCTCTTAGTCCAGGATGCTGCTGACCTCCACTGGGCACTCCTGCAGCTCCTGCTGGCAATGGCAGTGCCACCGAGGAGCTGGGGTGGGTGACTTGTTACAAGTACTGATGATCTACCTCCACAAGCACTCCGAGGTTTTGTTAGAAATCAGTAGGATTTCTAAACCTGTAAATAAGGTTCTTTGAAGTTTGGTGCTGCACTGCGTTTCTCCAGGGCTGGCCTCTGACCCTGTCTGGAAAACAGAGATGTTCTTCTGTAGAATCACCTAAATGCCTTAAGGGCCAACACAGATCTGGTTCCTGCTGGGACAGGGTAGATGTGTCCTGCCCTCTCCACACGGTGTTAATACATCTGCTGCCTCATTTTAAAGAGGTGTAGGGTCCAATGCCTGCTACACGTGAGCATGCAGAGAACATCCAAAGGAGCTTCTGTGGAAATCCACAGGGATGGTGCCACAGTGGGAGTGACCCATGGGCCTGAGATCATAGCATCAGAGAAGGGTTGGGGTAGGAAGAGATCTTGAAGCTCATCTGGTTTCACACCCCCTGCCCAAGGCAAGGACACCTCCTACTAGATGGGGTTGCTCAAAGCCCCATCCAAGATGAAAATGTGACACTCTGCAGGGTTGGCATGTGCTGTTGATGGGTCTGTCATCAGGACATCAGCCACTGTGCTCCTTCCCCCACAACTGCCCCTCATGCCATGTGCACTGGCACCAGCCACCACCACCCCAAATGACTTAAACCACTTCCTTGGGCTATCACACTAAGAATCCGCTTAACTGAGTTTAAAAGAGATGTTATAGGTCATCCCCTGCCCCTCCCTGGAGCTGTTGTGTGGCCCTGGGGAGGGTTGAGCTGCCTCAGCACACCCAGGGCTGGTGATGCCAGTAGGACTTGCCATGGTACCTGGGATTACTCCAGCACGGTACTGGTGATGCTCTGCCCGTGCTCTACCCTACCCCAGCCTGGCAGTTCTAGGTATTTTTGGGGGGGGGAGCCCGGATCCTGGTCCCCAGAGTATCTCCCTGTGTTATTTTCCAACCATACAGCTCTGAGCTGTCTCCCACCTGGGGACCAGTCCCCTGGCCAGATGAACCATCAGAGGGGACAGTCCTGACCCAGCTGTCAGCTCCTGCAGGACCTGGAGGAGGGCAGCCTGACACCCAGGGGCGCTCAGTAGTGGTGTGGGGCTAATGTGGGTGCCATGAAGTGGGTGGCTTCAGGGCTGAGTGCTGGGCCTGCTCCTCAGCTGCCCCCACGGGCGGGCGAAAGTCCCCATTCTGCTGTCGGGCAGGAACATATGTGCGTTTGGAGGCTCCCGCCCCTAAGCTGCTTTTATTAATTTGTAATCCCCTGCGAGCAGGAGGTAAAGGGATTCTGGGGATTAACGGGCTCACAGTAACAACCACAATTATCAGCTCCGGCTGCCTGGGGCCGTCCCCCCGGCACACACAAACACACGGACACGCTCAAGCACACGGATCCGTGCCCACACACCAGCAGCTCTGCCCAGGCGGATGAACACCTGCGGGACAGAGCACAAGCAGGTGCAGACACAGGCGCAGAGACGCTGCATACACGCACAGAAACCCGCACACCCCCATGGATACACTGCCTGGCACACACGTAATCACACGCGCCCAAATGGCATAAGCACAAATGCACACCCACACTCGCAGACACAACTACGCCTGCAGTCATGCTATCATGGAATCAGAGAATCATTTTGGTTGGAAGAGACCTTTCAGATCTAGTTCAACCGCTCCCCCAGCACTGCCAGAGCACTACTGACCCCTGTCCCTCAGCACCATAGCTCCACGGCTTTCCAAACCCCTCCAGGGATCCCGAGGACTCCACCCCTGCCCTGGGCAGCCTGGGACAGCCCTGGACAACCTTCATGGAGAAGAAATTGTTCTTCACGTCCTACCTAAGCCTCCACCGATGCAACTTGAAGCTGTTTCCTCTTATCCTATCAAGTCCCAGACGTGCGCACCCCATGTGCACACGCGTGTTAGAGCATGTGCACACTCAGGCTTCTGCACACACAGAACACACACATGCAAATACACACATGTCCCTGTCCACTCTGTCCTCAATGCAATTAACGTCCTCCAACTGCAGGGCACTGATTGCCGTAGGTCAGACACGAGTCCTCACCCATCACCTCTCCGCGGTCATTAACTAATTAGCGAAGGGGGATGAGCCCCCCGCTCCCCACCGGCGGCAGCAACAGAGACCCGCACTGTGGGGCAAACGAAATCCTGGCGGGGGGGGCGGGTAGGGGGTGCCCAGTCCCGTGGGGAGGCTCCTCCCGATGCCGGGTCCCCCGACCCCCAGGATGCCGCCGTCGGGAGCTTTGCGGGGGCCCCGGGGCCGCTTTTACACACGAGGCCGGCGGCTGCAGCCTGAGCACACGCGTCGGCCCCGGCGGCTCCGGCCACGCGTGGGACGTGGGGGGACAGTTCCGCCCCCCCGCTCTCCCGCTTTTGTGATGCTAAAGAGCCCCGCGGTGAACCGCGGCCCAGCTGCGGCCCGGCCCGACGGCACGGTGCCGCCCCCGGCCCGCCCCCCCGCGCCGGCCCCGCTCCGCCCCGGGCGGCGGCCAGTCCCGGCGTCGCTCCCTGGGCTCCCCTCCGCGCCGCTCCGCCACTCCTCCGCAGCCACCCGCGCACCTCGGACCGGCGCCCGGTGCGCCCGCGGAGGCCACGATGTTGCTGGAGCGGGTCCGCGCTGGGTCGGAGAAGGCAGCAGAGCTCTGCCCCTTCCCGCGGAGCCCAGGTGAGGAGTCGTGGGAGGGGAGGTTTGCGCGTCCCCCCGCGGAAACACCGGTGGACGCTTTGGGATCCCCGGCGGGAGCCGGCCCGATCGTGACCGCGCAGGTTCCTCGCTCCTCGGGGTACCGTCGGGGTAGCGTACTGCAGGGGAGGGCGGGCAGCCCGACGGCACCGGGGGGTCCATCCTTCACGCCCCACTCTCTCTCTCGTTCTCTCCTGCCTCGTCGCCGGTATCAGAGACCACCGCGCTGCCCCCCACCCGCCGGCGGCTCCAGTCCCGTGCCCGCTCTAGGCGCCAGTTTGTGTCCCGTCGGGTCGGGACCGGTGGTCCCCTCCTGCTCCCGGGGGAAAAGGCTGGGGCTGTCCCGGGCTCGCCCTGCTGCCCAACCCCGGCAGGAGCTCCGCCCGACATGGCGGAGCGGTGGCTTCTGCCCTGGGGTCCCGCCGCTCCCCACGCAACGAGGACAGGGACGAAACGGAAAGTTTCTGCATTCAGGTTCCGCCCGGACGGTGGGAACTCCCCGCCGCTCCTCTTGGGTCTCATACAGCTTTTCCCACTCTTTGGAAAAGCTCCCGTTAATTCCTGTGCTAAATATTTTTTTTACTCCTCTTTAACGAACGGAGTCAGCGCTGTTGTAGCGGGGAGAACGGTCCCGGGCTCCTCTGGAGTGTTCAGGGCGCCGGGGGTCTCACCGGGGGTGGCAGAGCCCTGTCCGGGGCAGCGGGGCCGGTCCCGGTGCGGACACGTACCGGTTCTCGCCACCATCGACCGCGGTCGACGGGGGCTGAAAAACGAAACAACGAGAAGCCGGGGTAAGGCACGGCCAGTGTGCGGGGCCCAAGGTGTCACCGGGAGCGGGACAGACCTCGCAGCCCGGCAAGTCCCCCGCCAACGGGCTGGTAACCCCGGTCCTACCCTGGGGTCGCCGCTCGGTTTGTCTCTGTCTCTCCGCGGTGCGGATTTCGCAGCCGCGGTAGTTGCGCGTTTGTCCCGACAACGAGGGGATGGTTTTGCTGTCGGGGGAAAAGGCGACACCGCCGAAAGTGAACCCCCGGGAGAAGGAAAGACGTGAAAACGTCGTTTTCCCGAAGGACGCGTCGCCCGTTCATGGCCGGTCTCCGTCGGGGCCGGGGGAGGCAGTGGGAAGGAAGCAGTGAGGCTCGCCGGGGCTTCCCGCGGCGGGGGGCTGGGGCAGGACGGGGCTGGCGGCAGGACGGGACCCGGCGGGGGTTTCGTGCCGCCGAAGGGGTCGAGCCTCCCGGTGCTTTGCCCGGTCCGGAGGTAAATCCCGGCGGTTGCGGCTCACAACGAGTTCGGGGCAGAGGCCGGCGCGATC
>JANIJG010022471.1:0-10094 GCA_024611175.1 Megaceryle torquata
ACCCCCCCAGTAGCCAGGAAATAAACGCCCTGTTTTTCACCAGCTGACTGCCCTTGTAATAAAAACAAAAACAAAATGGGGCGGGCCCTAACATGGTATTGGTCCGGGGGCGGGGGAGGTGGGGGTAGGGTGGGTTGGTCTGTACCACCTCACATGGTAGATAACGCTCTCTCAGGGGGATAAAATTTCACTGGACCGGATTACCTCTAAGAGGCCACCTCTGAAACCAAATTTGTCTGTGATTCTGTGTTTCTAAATGAGTTTTCATTAAGAATTTCCCTCAAATAACTTTTAAAAACAGAACAAGAGCAAAAGTCTTCTACTTAAATTACAACTGCCTAAAGATGAGATCAGCTGCATCAGAAGTGGCCAAATAAAGCCAAAGCTTATTTTAAACTAAGGGGAAGTAAACAGATGAGGTCTACTAGATCCTCTCCATCCTGCTTCACTCACAACTGATCATGGCCATTGCTGTAGCCCTTACATCTCCACTGCTTTCACTACAAAAGCTGCTGAGACTGCAAAGCCATTCAGAAGACCTGTTCACTATCAGCACCCTGATAAGAACACCAGAAATCCTATCCATGAGACAGTGGAGGTGGGAGTAGGAGTGGCATCAAGATATCTCTTTCCCATGCCTGAGCAAAGACCCACATAACACTAACTGGGAAAGGATGATCAGGCTATATAACCTTCCCATCAGGTGGCTTGGATGTTCACACAAACGGAGTCTTTTATTCCAGTCTCCTATAGCTGTTCATCTGTTCTGTGGAGAAAGACATTTGCTAAAACCTGGAACGTTCTTGCTGCAAGGACTGAAGAGAGTGTCTTGTCTCACGTTTGTATTTTTGTGGTCTACACAAAGGCTGTAATACACTGGCATAGCAAAATTCCCAGGAAGTTCTGGTGAACACTCCTATTGTTGAAGCAATAAAATATTCTTCAAGATTTTTGCATTTATAAGAAAGGTTGCTTTTAATCTTTGTTCCTACAGTGACTGTACTCTCCGTAGAACCAAAACTTTGTAAACATCCTTAATGTCTCCGCCCAGCTTTGTCTTCTCTATTTCTTCTTCTTTCTCTTCTTCTTCTCATTTATTTTCTGGTTCCTGGGTCTTAGTGAGGCCACTAAACACTAGTTTTCTGGCTTCATAAAGATAACTGACTTCAGTAACACCATCCATAGTGTCAGTTTTGTTTGGCAATTTTAACATAATTTTTAATTTGTTTGCATTTTTGAAAGCCTCACATGAGGACTTGCTCTAAATATAGACAAGTGAAAAATCCCCTGGGTAGGACAGTTCCTTTATCTGTGGTAATGTCACTGTCCTCATGGGCTGTTTGGATTGTTCTGCCACAGTATATTCCAGTTTAAAAATGAAAAGTACCCACACCCCAAAACCTCAAATCCCAGACTTCCTCACTGTGTTACAGAGGTACATAATCTGAGAGAGGACCAGAGAGCACACTGTTGCTCTGCTGCTTGCTTACAGGCTTGGGAGATCTTCAGAGTGGAGCACAGGGCTTTGCCTGTGGTGCACAGGTAGCCACACAGTAGGTGAGAGTTCAACTGGAGAGAGAGAACTCAGAACTGGACAGAAGTGTTTGTCTACACATTGCAAGATGTGTAACTGAGATGACTCAAAGGCTGCAAATTGACAGTCCTTCCCTGGACCAGATTTGGGCACAGAAAAAACCACAAAGTTGCCCAGGGCTGTCACTGTCCCACTGCATCAACATTAAGCAGTGTGATGAACAGGGTGTCTCAGATACAGACACTGACCAGCAATCCAGCCACAGCTGTCAGTGGGCATAGCCTTGTGGTCCAACTGCTTCTGACAAGAAATCTCCATAGATGCGTGGAACTGCAGCCCCCATCACAGGAGCTGCCCTTAAACACCATTCCCTTAAACACCATTCCTAAATTGCTGAAGGATCAGTAAATGCAACTTTGGTGCAATTGATCCCAGCCTTCCTCCTCTCCAGTCCAGAGGGTGTAGAGAGGTAGGTGTTGGTCTCTTCTCACAAGTCACAACTGATAGGACAAGAGGAAATGGCATCAAGTTATGCAAGGGGAGGAATTAGGTTTGACATTATGAAAAACTTCTGTACAAAAGGGTTATCAAAGACTGCACCAGGCTGCCCAGGGAAGTGGTTGAATCACCATCCCTGGATGTATTTAAAAGCTGTCTAGATGTGGTGCTTAAGGATATTGTATAGTAGTGGAACTGGTAGAGTTAGATAAAGGTTGAACTTGATGATCTTAAAAGTCTTTTCCTACCGTAGTGATTCCGTGATTCTGTGATACTTGCAATTTTTGTCTGTTTTTGCAGCGGTTTGTGGTTTGTTTTTTTGTTTTGTTTTTTTTCATTTTTTTGAGACCGTGAGAAATGAACTGAGAACAAACCCAGATAACAAATTTTGAAGGTGATATAGCTTATTTGAAGACTTCATATCCAAGATTTGAAATCCTCTTTTTCCACAGACTTACAGAACTTTTACAATTTGGTTTGTCTTTTCCCTGTGTGGCCTCATAGACCAGACCAGCCCCCCCAGTGGCTCCTGACCCTGCCCAGAGTGCAGGACCCCATGTCAGAGGTAGTCAACCCCTTCCTCAAGTGATGCCACAACAGGGCTGGTCTCCAGGTCACCACAGCCCTGCCCTATCTGGCCATGGGACCCACCAAGCCAGGCTGACCCACAGGCCCATGACCAGTCCCTGGCCCCACAAAGGTGCTTGATTCCCAGGGTTGGGGCTGCCCTGGTGCCCCCCTCCTGCCCTGCTCCTCGCTGGGGGTAGGCCAGGCCCTGGCTGCCAGTCCCTGCCATGACCCACCATGGGGAGCCCCCACTGCTCCCAGCCCCTACACATGGTTTGTATTGAGAGATGTTTTGTGCTACTCAGTTTTATATAAAGCTAGAGGGAAATAACTGTAAAAGAACAGAGCACTTTTTGAATTCCCAAGTGTTGCTTGAAAAGGTAAAGTAATTTGGCAGAAAATAAACCCCCTTGCATTCCAGGTGGTCCTCAGATATTAGAGGGGCTGGGGGCAGCTAGGTTTAGATTCTAAGTGATGTCCAATTTGGCACTATTAGTCCAGTTGAGTTCAGTGTATCTGAATTCTCGTGGCTCTGTGTTCACTAACAGTGCACTGCACTCCCCAGTTCTAGTCGCACTCCACGGTCTCACGCAACCAGTAAGGAGCTGATGGTGCCCAGTGAGAGAACTTCTGCGACTAGCAGCATTAATACTGCAGTTTTTAAGAGCAACAGAGTTACAAGTTCTTGTGGGTTGCCAGTGATAAATTCACTGTCTGCAAAGCATGTGTAGGTACACCAAACACATTACATTAAAGAGCAGCACCATAAAATTTCTAAGTTTCCTGGGGATATACTCAGAAAGTCCGGATCTTACCCAAAGGCGTTCCTTATGAGGGGGAAGTGAGGTTCAGCCAGTCAACTGATCCCAGGAGTCAGATCAGTGATAGTATCCACCCTGACTTGTCCACTGTGACGTCTTCCCTGATGTACCACATTACTTAAACCATTTTTATAATAATTTTTATCTTCAGGGTAGAGCTTGAGTGACTCTAGTTATAAATGCCTTTATTATGATTGGTGTAAATTTCTCTCGCTTCGCAATCTCAGTGAAGGGGTGGTTGCACTTTGGGGACGGGTAGCCTTTGGGATGGAGGTGTGTACATTATGATGAGTGAAGTTTGCACAAGGGACAGTATTTTGTCAAAAACTGTGTCAAACAAGCAGCTTATCAGTTCTGTAGTACCATCAAGTTCCCATCTCTGCTGTAATCTTGCAGGGCCTGGCCATGGGATCTTCACTACACTCCATCCCTCATTGCCTAGGGAACTGCTGTGAAATGGATTCCTTGCATACCAGTTGTGCTCTACCCTGAAAGAGTCTCTGATGTTACACCTCTCCTTAATGTATGAACAATGCTGCACCTTTAATATGATTTTAATTTTTAAGTCACCTCCAGTCATTATTCCACACCAAGCACTAGTGGACTCTGTACGACAGAAAGGAAAGTTAACCAGCTAACTACTTGTTCATATTATATGAAATCATGAGTTGTGCAATTGCATGAATTTGGTAACAATTCTGAGGGAAGTGATGAACATTGTATCTTGCAACACTTCCGATGATACGACAGTTCCCTGAAACACAAGAGGCAAGGGAGCCAGCCCTATTTATAGCTATACAACCATATAAAATACGAGTCTGCTTCGTCTCTGAGCCTGCAGACTATGATAGAAAGATAAACAAGAAAAAGACATTTTTGCAATAGAAGGTAAGTCCATCTTTGTATTTCTATTTTGTTTGCTGAGGTATTCACTGAAACTCTAGTGAGTCCAGGACTGGAGGGATGATATCCCAAGCAAAATCTAAAAAGCTGTCAGAGGAACACATGGAGCTAAGTAGAACAAAGTTTTTTGTAAATAAAGCACTTACTGACTACTAAGAAAGGTCTTAGCTACAATTGTGATTTTCTTAATTGGGTTTGTTACTGGATTTGTAGAAGTTAGACACCACTCCATCCACTTCTAAGCATATACTCAAAATGTCCTTGAAAGTACATGAAATAACACCCTTAACAAAGTTACTGTACTAACCATTGGGTAACTCGGATTGATATTGCTGTGACCCATTTTGATATTTGCAGGTTTACCCACCCACTTGGCATCTATTCATCCTATCCTTTGTATATAGCAGACAGATAAATAATCTTTAGACCTTAAGATACCAGTCACCAAATGTGTGTATGCAATGTTTATGCAGTGCTTCCAAGATCACCAGCCAGTTGTTTATTTGAACATTTATCTCCCTGCTTGAGAAATCTATCTAGTCTATCCTCCCACCAGATCTGAGAGATGGTCAGATGGTATAGAAGCAAGCATATCAGCAGGTCAGACCCCCACAAATTTAGAGGACAATAGTTCACACTGTCTTCTTTCACCTTAAGCAAGTTTCATTGTTCTCTCTCTCCAAGGAGGAAGATATGGTTGCTCCTTTTGCACTTACCTTCATCACCCAGTGGATGTTGCTGATCACCCAGTTGTGTGTTGGCTGGTGCTGCATAGACTGTGAGTATAACACTTCCGTGGGGCAATCCTCTGAGATGGAGTGTAACATGGTTCTCATTATGAGTAGTTGCGCTTAAGTTGTCTTCTATCTCAGATCTGCTAAGTAGTAACATCTGCACCCAGAAGTCAGGGTATCAGTCCTTATAGACCTATTGTGTGACACTTGCAGCAAAAATACCAGACTCACCTATTAGAAATTTGATGCTGGATCAGTGGAAAATGGAATTGAGTTGGATGAGCATAACAAATTTCCCTCAGAAACTGGTGTTTAATGACCGCGGGAGATTATACTCAGACTATAATGGTAAATTTGCCATGTCAAGTTTTAACATAGATAAATTATTAAATTTTCTTCTTTCTCTTTCATATTCTTAAGTAACTGAAAAAAACTATCCTTGGTAGGAGCAAGATTACCTGTGTTTTAGCAGTCCTTTCTAGGTTTTTTGAGACTTACCTTGGAATTGAAGCATACCTGCCCTCTCTGGATATTCTTGTGAAATTCTTACCTTTAGAGGACTCTTGTGGAATCTTGATAAGCCCAAAGTGTAAAATTGTCTCTTTTCCTGGTTTCAGAGGAACTTTGGTGAGAGGCATCTCAATCTGTGCAGATGAGAATTTTTAAGTACAAAGGGCAGACTGAATTACATACATGAGTCCTTGCTGACTTGCCTAAAACAAAGACATAATCATTCAGGGCCATTGGCGATACAGTTGTGTGCTTGGCCCATTCCTCAAGCCTGCCCTCTGGATAGTATCCCTTCCTTCTAGTGCATCAGCTGTACCACTCTGCTTGGTGTCATCCACAGACTTGAGTGTGCATTCAAACCCACTCACTATGTCATTAATTAAGATATTAAATTATATTTGTCCCAGTATGGACCCTTGAGTGACAGTACTCATTACAGGTTCCACTTGGACATTTTGCTGTTGAATACTGTAAACCTTTGGATGAGCCAATTCCTTATCATCTAAGAGTCCATCTGTCAAACCCATACCTCTCAGTTTTAGAGACAAGAATGTTGGAGGGGACCATGCTAAAGGTTATACAACAGTCTAGGTAGATGACATCTATAGCTCTCCCCTTATCAGATGATGAGGTCACTCCATTTTAGAGAAGCACTAGATAATTCATGTTCAATTTACCCTTGGTGACACTGTGTTGGTTGTCTCTAATCACCTCTCTGTCTTCTATATGCTCCAAGATAACTTCCAGGAGGATCTATCTCAAGACTTTGCCAGGCATGGAGGTAAGGCTGAATGGCTGAATTCCCTTTTTAAAAATGGGTGCAATTTTCACTTTCCTCCAGTCACCTCTACCTTGCCTGACTGCTATGACTTTTTAAATATGATTGACAGTGGCTTGACAACTATATCAGCCAACCCTCTCAGGACCCTGGAATGCATTCTGTTGGGTCCCATGGACTGTATGCTCAGGTTCTTCAAGTAGTCTTAAACCTGATCCTTTTTTTATGATGGGAAGTATTTTGTTCCCCTAGTCCCTGCCTTGAGATTCAGGGACCTGAGAGATGTGGGAAGGCTGATTGCCAGTGAACACTGAGGCAAAAAATTTGTTGAGAATGTCAGCCTTCCCTCTGTCACTTGTTATAGGCTCTTCTGTGCTTTTTACTGGGGGCAGAACTTTAATCTTTCTTTACTGAGCAATGTACCTGTAGAAGCCCTTATTCTTTTTTGCATTCCTTGCCAAGTTCTGTTCTAGATCAGATCCAAGTTTTTGATAGCAGACAGGAGATCTAGAAATCATCTCTGTGTAAATGATTGTCTAAAAAAAAATTACTTGAGAAGTCTCATTACTTTATGAAAAGGCATCTTCTGCTCCTGCTTTAGTTTGTTTTCAATGCTTATGCAGAAGACAGCAATCAGCACTTCCTATTTTGCAGCTACCATGTTTGTTAAGCAAAATAGTTTTCCACTGGCCTCTAGAAGCTGCACAGATATCTCAAAACAAGTAATGAAGTTGTCCTCCTGGGATTATTCTTTTATCCGTACGTGCATTACTCCTACTGTAGATAAGTTCTCTACCTTTAAAGCTCAAAGCTGTGTCCATCCATTTTGCCAATATTTCTTGTGCATCTGATTGGGTAGATAATCACCAAAATAAAGGCTTCCATTTTCAGGAACAGGCTTTGTAAAAGGATGGCATTGGTTTTGACAGTCTACTTTACATGAATAGAGAGGGAATATTTTATGCTACTTTACTGTGTCAAGCAAGATTTATATGTCTACAGTAAACTTTAATGTTTCTTCAGGGAACTTCTAGAATATTTGGCCATTTGGGGTCTTCCCCGATACTCCATGCAGTCATACCACCTGTACCACTAATCAAAGATTTGAGTAGATTCATGTCACCCTCGTTTCAACTAGCTAAGCATGGAAATTATAGTCCACTAAGCCCTGACAGGAGATACTAGAGAGGTACAGCCCCTACCTGAAGGCAGTGTTTCCTGTGTATCTTATATGCCACTGTCTGTCTTCTTTTGCCACTGCATAAGCGAGACATCTATATAAGTTGCCTAAAATAGGTGCTAGTTTTTAGAATGCTAACATTACTGGAGGTGAATATCAAGACAGCTTCTTTCCCAGGCAGTCACTTGTGGGTTACCTCCCCTTGTCTTTTAAAGGAGTGTAAAGCACATTACATTCATCCATTAATCCTTATGAAAGCATATATGCTCTGTTTTGAGGAAGTTCAACTGATCTCCTGAAATATGGGTAAAAGGAGGGAAGGAACTGATATTCCTAACACTGTCACAAGCATTCTTGGAGGGAAGCACTGAACTCTTTGCCTTGCAATGAAGTTTATTACCCAAAATTTCTGGAAAGAGTGTTCTCAGACCTGGGAAGACATCAATACTTTGTTGTAGTGGTCCCACAGTTACAAATCAAGCACAAGCTTAAGCTACAGGGAATAGCACTGTGTAAACTAATAGATGAAAAAGTAAACCTCCTTCATTACATCTTTCAGGCAGAGAACATGAAGTGTGTGTTTCAAAATACACCTCCTCTGCACAATGGAGTAACCTTTTCTGTTACAGCAGTGAACACGAATAGCACATACTCAAACATATGCAGGTACATACCTCAGGGTAAATATGCTAGCATTTGGGATTTGCGTACTCGCAGCGGCCTGGAGTAAAAGAAAATCTTAAATTCTTCATTCCTTAATTCAGTTGTTTCCTATAGGATGAACAAGTTCTTGTTCATAGACTTGCGGCAATGCTTCTGTAAAAAGAAAAGGAGTTTCCTACAATTAGTTCATCAATTCTTTAGTCCTCAATTGTCACCTTGCTTGGGGTGGTCTTTATAAATGCTAATTCTCTTGTAATTGTTTGTACTAATTTTTTATTGGATGCATTTGAATGTTAGTAAAATGTTATTAAAAATACAGGTGAAACGTGGCTGTAGTTTTAGAATTCTTCCTTGAGAAATCATAGAATCATAGAATTGTCAGGGTTGGAAGGGACCTTAAAGATCATCTAGTTCCAATCCCCCTGACAATGGCAGGGACACCTCCCACTAGCTCAGCCTGCTCAGAGCCCCATCCAGCCTGGTCTTAAAAACTTCCAAGGATGGGGCCTCCACCACCTCTCTGGGCAACCTGTTCCAGTGTCTCACCACCCTCATGGTGAAGAAATTATTCCTGTGAGAATTAATCACTGCCTGACAGCCTAAAAAGTCCCTCCCCAGCTTCCTTGTAGGCCCCCTTAAGATACTGGAAGGCCACAATAAGTTGTCCCCAGAGCCTTCTCTTCTCCAGACTGAGCAACCCCAACTCTCAGTATGTCCTCATAGGAGAGGTGCTCCAGCCCTTTGATCATCCTTGTGGGCCTTCTCTGGACATGTTCCAGCACATCCATATCCCTCTTGCAATAGGGGTTCCAGAACTCCAGGTGAGGTCTCACAAGAGTGGAGTAGAGGGGGAGAATCTGTGACATTGGATTTTATTAGGGCATAACTCATGGTGTAATGCCCAACACTTCACAGTGTCCCATCCACAATAATGAAAGATCTCACAGAATTTACTCCTTTTTGCATGAGAGGGGTAATATATATAAGACTGTTGAGAGAATGAGGTGGAAGATCTATTAATTGGAGTTGGCATATACGAAACAGCACTACCTCTTGCCTCATCAAGCTCAAAGTATTTCTTGATTCCTTACAAAAGGATGGATGAGTCATCCCTCTTTTTAAAAGGTGTGCTTAGTCTCTTTATTGGGTTTTATTAGGGGTGGGGGTTAAGGGGTATATTGATATGTTTTTAATCAGAAGAAGATTGCTGATACTAATCCCATGTGGAAGAACATATTGATTCAGAGCATGAAAACCTCACAAGTTTGCATCTATGCCTCCCTGAAGTCTTGAAAAATTTCACAGATCTGCACTTGGGTTTCTCTCCGTGTCTGGATTCCACAGGGCAGCTCTTTATGCTCTCAACATATTTGACAAGGTGCTGAAGAACATCCTTCAAATAGAAATGCTATGGCATGGTGCTGAAGGATGACAGGCAAAAGTTTCAGTTTGTAGCATTGTGGCACCAGTATTTCCTTTTGAATTGGAACAACATAAAGCACAGCAGTAGCCTCTTTAATTGTCTGTCTGTACTAGAGCAGTAGAGGTTCTCCTGAGACTTATTTTATCAGACACAGCTTTAATCATATTTTTTGAGGATTTATCCACGAGAAAAACTATGTTGAATCTGTCAGTGCAAATACCCTTCAGTGCTGATACCTAAAATAAAGCAAGTCCTTCCTAACCCTAGCTGGAGTCGCAGGTGTCTAACATACCCAAGCATGTGCCATGATCCTCCAGCTTGGAGCAGCTCATCACAGATGATTTCTGTGTTTGCAGGTATAAATGGGTCGGCCATTGAAAACTTCTCCTGTGTGATTTATAACATTTCCCTCATGAACTGCACTTGGCAAGCAGGCAGGGATGCTCCAGGAGATACACAATATTTCCTCTACTGGCAGAACTT
>JANIJG010022471.1:10157-22616 GCA_024611175.1 Megaceryle torquata
CGTGTCTAACTGAAGTACTTTGTTATATACAGATATAAGGATGAAGTGGAATGTGAGCTTTACATTAAAGATGAAAACGGCAGAAACACGGGATGTAGATTCCAAAATGTGATCATAGGGAGTGAAGAATCTTACTTCCTGGTGAACGGGTCTAGCAAAGTCTCCCCGATCCAGTCCTATAAGACATGCATTCAGCTGTATAAAATTGGTAAGTAAATAATTTCTTTCTGCCTTATTTTCATTATTGCAAGAGAGTACTAGAGAGTTCATCCCTGAGAAGGAACCAAGTACCCTGTCTTATCCAGAAAGGAAGAGAGTATAAATTCTTCAAGAAAACCTATTGCCTGAGCAAAAGAGCAAGAAAGCTCCACTGCTGCAGCTTGACTCAGATTCTTTAGTAACTTACCTTTTTCGGCTTCAGGTCTTTCTCTAGTAAGGTCCACAGGACTTGAAATTATATTTCCTGCTGCTGTCCTTTCAATGATGGCCAAAGACCTTGCCACAGAGGAGACTTTAAAGAAGTTTGTCTGAGCACTGGTTTCTCCTTCTCATTGCCAGAGGGGATGGTGTACAGTGACACCATACCCCTAATTAAAGAAATTAATACATGTACAAAATATCCCAGTTTTTCATATGCTCTTTCACATGTGGTGCTTTACTTGGAAACATCCTGTGCAATTAATTCTACTGTGGAAAATCTTCTTGGCAATGTCCCACTGTTTTTGGTATTCCTCTAAAAAATGGACAAACCAGGCTTCATTCTATAAGAACAAATTGAACTTTAGTATCCCTCACATCACATGAAACAAGACTGTTCTTTGACCAAATAGTCCATCAGAAATAGTCCAGGCCTGTGTCCAAGTATTGATTAAAGTAGATAAAACTAAGGTTTCCTCTATCAGCCTTTTATCACCCTTTCAGTAATTACTGTTTTGTTATGGCAATAATCAAGTACTTGGCGACAATCAAAATAAAAAGTTCCCTCATATTTTTGCTGACTTATGTGAAATTAGGGGAGATGTGTGAAGAAATTTGCTAGATTCTTAAAACTGAAATGTCATTCTTAAATTTACATGGTTAATTTTTTTGGAAGGGGGAATAAACTGCATATTTCACAATGCCAAGCAAGCAACACCATCATGTCACAGAATCAACGTGTGAGGAGGTGTGAAGAAAGAAATGACCTTTTGAAGTCCTACATTAGAGTTAGCATCATCTTGTTCTTCTGCACTAAAAAAAAAAGCGTTGTAAAAAGAAGACAGGACTCTACCTTATTCATCTAGAAAAGGAAATAGAGGGGGTTTGTATCTTTTATGTTAAGTCATGCTCCCTGGTTTAGTCCCTGTTTTTTCCTGGGGACCAGATTTGAAGAACTTTGGTCTTTCAATTATTTCTAACCAAGATCCTAAGAAAAATAGATAGAAATGAGGATCTTTCTTCATAAAGGTGTTACTTGCAATTGCACTCTCTTTTATCAAAGCATAAAGAGATCAAGTGATTTTAATTATTTGAATTCTTGGTTATATAATTTCAGAAAAGCTCATGCCTCCATCAAATATTACTGTCAAATGTGATGAAATTAAACATAATTGCATAATTGAATGGCAACGACCCCAAATAAGTCATTCTGACAAAGACAAGTGTTTTAAATATGAAATCCACATAAAATATACGGTAAGAGGAATTTCTTCACCTACATTTAACATTAATACATATGTTTGCATTTACTAATACACATGGATAAAAAGAAAGTCAACCTCTTTTGTATGGTGTAGCCTTCCTCATACATAGCATCAAATTCCTTTGTGATTGTGCCTTTCAGGCACCCAGTTACATCATACTGCCCCAATTTTTTACCCCTCTTCTGTGTGAAATACTGCTGGAGATACACTAGATGACTGTGACTGTTTGGGACTAAAAGGAGAAGCATGGTTAATCAAGGCTTGAACATATCACAGCTTTGTCTGTAACAAAACTAAGAAAAGGCACTTCTTTCAGTAAAACTTGTTGGAGCTCTCCTGGATGGGAGTCCTCCCAGTGGTGACTGCATATCTGTGAAAGGGCAGAGCTGGGCTGTAAATACCAGACAGAGAAATGTCTATGAGTTGATGGTAGATGAGTGAAAGATGGAGGTGAATGAAATTTCTCTCTATATGCAAATAGTTTATCTAAGTATCATATATAAGCAACACACCTGTTGGTCCAAAAGTTGAAGCTGTATAATGTTAAAAAACCAGCAAATAAATGTGAGAGAAAGTAGAAAGGCAGTGTGAATAAGCCCAGGTTACTCAGGGAATGATTTAAGCTACTGAAAGTCAAATTCAGACCTTGGCTTTACAAGTCTTTTTGCAGCCATATGGGAGGAGTGAGGTTGCCGTCTGTTGCTGCAAGATGAGTAGACCTAGTAACTGTGGCACAATTGCGTCAAACCACCACAGGATGGCAGACAGTGACCACAAAGGGAAAATTTGCCTCTAGTGCAACCAGATTTGGTCACTTACCGACTGATTGAAGGCATCCTCTAGATGTCTGCTATTTGGAATGTTTTAGTCTGGATTGGGCTTGCTATTATTACATAGATAAGTTTTCTTGCAAGCCCAACTGCCTGCTACAAAACTGCATTACTTCTCCAAATCCCTTGGCCGTTGCAGAAAAGAAAGCTTATTAGAAAACCCTTTGTGATATTGGAATAAAAGTACATTGCAGTAAAGCAATACATACTTATTAATATCTTTTAATATGCCTAATATTTGGTTTACAAAAAATATTCAATTCACATCTAGTCTGATGTTCTCATCTTACTAATTACATCAGGGTCCAGCAATTACTTTATTTCAAAATATGTTGCTTTACCACTGCCAGTTATAAACTTGTATTGTTGAAGCAAGTTTAAAGATGGACAGCCAAGTTGGTGAAGGATCTGGAGAACAAGATCTAGGGGGAGAGGCTGAGATAACTGGGATTGTTTAGTCTGGAGGAGGCTGAGGGGAGACCTTACCGCTCTCTGCAACTACCTGAAATGAGGCTGTGAGGTAGGTGCTGACCTCTTCTCTCAAGTAAATAATGACAGCACAAGAGGAAATGGCCTGAAGTTGCACTAGAGGAGGTGTAGACTGGGTATTAGGAAGATTTTTTTTACTGGAAGAGTAGTCAGGCACTGGAACAGGCTGCCCAGGGAGGTGGTGGAGTCTATTTAAACCATTCAGACTATTCCTGGCCATAACATTGGTATCCACAAAGAAGAGCATGAAGGGGTAATAGTTCAATGGCCGGACAAATCTGGCAGTCCTGCAGCATCCTGGATCCTGGCCCCTGTCAAGCAACAGTCCTCCCTCAGGTCAGGATTTGCACCTCCATCCCATGCAGGAGGGAATCTCTTTTAATTGTCATGCACATTTTCTCCTTCATGTTTTTTAAATACAGTACCCTTTAATACATCTCTTCTTCCAAAATTTTCAAAAGAACAGATGTCCACCTGGAACTCCACTTTCTGAAGTCTTCCATGATCTCACTATTTTAATTTCTTTTTTTTTTTTTTTTTTTTTTTTTTTTTTTTTTTTTTACTGTAAACACCAAAAAAAAGGGATACTATGTTGTTGAACTTTCTCCTAGATTGATCATTTGTTTAAGCTGTCTTGTTTACAGGTTCTAGAAGCTGTCTTGTATAGGAACATGCCTTGCAAACTCATGTTCAGGTGCCACATGAATGGTGGTTATTTGATAAAACATGTTTACATTAACTTAGTTTTGGTTTAAAATGGAGTAATATAGAATGCAAACTAGTTTAAAAAATACATAACTCTAGCAGGTTAATGTAGATGAAATAGTCTGCATCCATTAGTTTTGTGTTGTCACTACATGGCAGTCATTATGGCTATTCAGAAGAGATGACTAAATTTTATTTTGTATAACAAAAATGTAGTTGGAGGGCAGCCTAAGTATCTATAAATTCATATCAGTTCTGAGTACTTTCATATGAGGGAAAATGAAACAATATTTACATAGTGTTTGTAATTAAATATAGTATTTATTATGTAAATATGTAAAATAGAAGCACTAGATGTAAATAAAAAAAAAATATTTCACAGATTTTTTTTTTTTTTTTCCTGGTGTGTGTAAGAATAGGTAACAGTTTTCACTGAGGTCTGGTTAGTTGTTTCAGTTTACTCACCAATCTGAAACAAAGTTTATTTCTCAGCTCTGGTGGTAAGGAAAATAAATACTTTTCCCTAGAATAATTAGGTCCTAATATATATACATATTACATACTAAATATTAAATTACTAGTTCTTCTGAAGAAACTGTCAAGTAGATAAGAAAGAGTTATGATGAAGTAAGGGACAGTAGATAAAAAACCCCCATTATCTAAATACAAAATAAGCAATCTTTATTTTTATTATTTTGTTTTTAATTTACAGGACAATCCTGAAGGAAAAACCATTTATACTTCTATTGAAGTAAGTCTGCTTGTTCTATTAATCAGTTAGTTTTACAGTCATTTGTGAAAAGTAAATAGTATGCAAATGGTTTTTAATCAGTATGTCCTCAATATCCTATGGTTTATGGGATCCTTATTTATAAATTTTATGAATGTGTTGAACTATTATACCAGCATGACACATGTCATTTATTATACTTTCAAGGGCAGAACTTTATTACTATTCCATAAATATTTCAAAAAACATTCTATTTTACATTATATTGTCCACTATTTGGAAGAGAATTTGAAGTTACACATCAGTGACAGCAGAGAAAAGAGATACACAGAAAACACGTTCAGGAATTTAATTTCATTTATGAAAACCAAAAAACCCTAAAGCCTTTTGGGATGAAGACTGTGTCCTTCAGGTATGCTGCACCATTTTCTAATCAGTGTAGATTGCACATCTCACCCCTGTCCTGAAAGTCTCCAAGCGCAATCCTGTTGCAGTAAATTCTGGTAACACCAACTGTTGCAGTCCTCTACTGATTTTACAGGTTTGGCTGGAAAGTTATGGGGGTTTTTTTCTGAAAATTTATAATGCAAAAACCAAGGACAGTGAGGTGCACACAGCTAGTTTATTCCTCAAATCATTCAATACTGGCAGTATTGAAATGAGACACTTTAAGATATTTTTCTGCCTCTGTCAATGTGCCAAGGGAAATTATCAATAAATCAGACTATATCAAAAGAAATTACAGGACATAGTGTAAAAGACAAAAAGCTCTTAAACTTAAAAAGTTTACTGAGTGACAGGTTATTTTTGAGATACACAGGTATGTGCATATGACATTCATAATAAACATAAATTCATGATTTTTTTCTCTGGAACAGCAGTTTACTTTAACAAGCAATGTTCTCATAGCCTCCTAAGTTTCACTGGTAATGGCACTTGCATATTATCAACACCTATGCATGCAACAAAGAAAAACAATTCAATTTTGCTTTCTTTTTAGGAAGAGAGGAATTATCACATATTTCCAAGATTCAATATAAGAAACAAGTACTTCTTGAAAATGAGAGCAGCTAGCAGTTTTTGCCTTGTAAACACAGCCTGGGGGGAGTGGAGTGCAACTGTAGAGTTTGGTAAGAAGAAATCCATGCCTCAGGCTACTCTTCCCCCAGTGATATCCTATCTACCTCACAGATTGCTGCACACCTATGAATGCACAAATATATAAAGGTTTAGCAAACTTTTTGTTTCCCTTCAAACGATGAGAAGAGTAGGAAGGAGAGTATTAATGTATCTCTTAACATTCTATCATTGGAAGTTAATTTAAAAAGTCACACATTTGCAACAGAAGTGCATACCTACTTACTGCAGGGGATGAACAAACAGGCTCAATATCAGTCCTTCCCAGCAGATGTTACTGCTAAGGTGCCAGATTAAAGAGTTAATTTTTATTCCAAGAGAAACCTTTCAGACTGACATTCATCAGTCACTCACCAGAGTAGATGTCTGACACAGCTGTGCATCTAGTCCTCTCTATTAACATAATAATAAAGTATTATTACTTGATGACTATTTCTCTTTCAGGAAATGAAGTAATTTCTTCTTCTGTATGGATTTTACCTGTAGTAGCAGTTGTGACACTCTTAGTGACAATTGCCTCAATTGTCTTCTGCAAAAGGTAAACTTAATTTATGTATTCATTTTGTTTTGTGTGGCTGTGTGAAACACCTGCAGTTCTTAAACAAATAAGGTAGAGGTGTCTCTGTAGGACGGATAAAAGTTTTTCATTCATACTGTAGTAGAAATCTTTGCAACTGAGTAATCCTAAGGCAAGTGCCATAAAGGTGATGCCCAAAGTCCCTCCCCAGCTGGTCCACACAACTTTGTCCAGGTCTTCTGTCAACATGGCAAGGAGAACAGTTATATATATTTACTGATATTGACAGTACAGCTGCTTTGAACACTTGCAATGTGGACTGTTTATGCAGTAGTTTGTCTGATTTCTTGAACTGATGAATTTGTTGCAAACACACGGGTTGATTTTATTTACTGATAAAGATTTTGCAGCATTCACTAGAATTCTCCTAGCAAACCGAATGCATCTGAAAGTGCATAAACTAAGCAGCTTGCTTCTTGAAATAAACCATGTAAGTGGAACATAAAGAAAAAGGCTATTCTGCTGTATCATGCAATTTATGTAGAAATATACAGTAACTCAGAAAAGATACTCTTCTTCCCACTTGTTAAAATTTTTATACCCACTTTTCACTGCTTGTAGTGACTTAAAGAGCAGGACAACTGAGAGATCCTTTTCCTTTCAAAGAACAAAATGACTACTAGTGAATCTTTAACAAAAACTGAAACTATTACCATCCAAATTCTTCATGTTTTCCTAATTTTTATTGGTGTTCATTCTGTTCTAAGGTGATATGTATTTTTTATTTCTCTTCTGTCCTGTAAGAGGAAGATAAGAGCTGTTTTTAGGGTGCAATGGCTTTGAGACATGATGGTTATTTGATTTTTGTTTTCTATACCATCCCTTTTGATCTCCAGGACTGGTCTTTGGAAAGCAGTATTTCCACAAATCCCAGAGCCAAAAAATGCATTTCATGGACTGCCTGACACAAATCCAGAGGTATGTTTTCTTTCTATGCTATATTAAACGTGTAAAATACATACAAGACTCATGGGAGGTATTTTTTTTTTAAATTATAAGAAACTTAACAGAGAGAATAACTCTTTGCCATTTTGAGGAATTACAGGAGAAAATCAGCAGGCAAGTTTGTTAAGGGAAGTCAAATGTAGTCTTCTTCCAGAACTAGGGAGTTTCTCCCATTTAACAGGTACAGTGGTTGATGGTCCTATTGGTAGTTCCAGACAGTAGCAAGGGCTGTATGTTTTCCCAACATGAGGCACACACATGCACAAAACACACAGAGAGGACACTGATGCAGCCAGCAACAAAGACCATCATGGGTGACTTTGCTGGCACCACGTCGACACCACCAGCAGTCATAAAGAGGGTCACAGACAGCCCAGTCCTACTGCTCCTGTCTGGCTGAGAAGGGCTAAAGTCTGCCACTGCGATGTGCATATACCCTCACTCTCTTCATTCACAATAACCATAAATTCATAGGTTCCTCACATCTGATCTCTGTATCTGAACTCGGCATCTCCACACCAGGTCACCAGATCTCACCTTGGGTGTCTCCAGATGCATGTCTTCTATTCACCCACTAGTCCAGCTTCAAAGAAGTTAACTAACAAGTTACATACACAGGATAGAAAGCAAGGTGACACAGAAAACAGATTTTGTAAGGTAACAGGACAGACTGCAGTGGTCAAATGCAGAATTTGACAAGACCAGCATACTGACCAGTAGCTAACTTGCAGCCTTTTCTTGTCCAGCAGTGTATATCATACTATATCCAATAATTTTTCATAGTCATAGAATCATAGAATTGTTCAGGCTGGAAGAGACCTTCAAGACCATCAAGTCCAATCTTATTCCTAGCCCTATCAAAAACAATAATCCATGTCTCTAAGCACAACATCTACCCAGCTCTTAAACATCTCCAAAGATGGTGACTCCATCACCATCTTGGGCAGACTATTCCAAAACCTGACGACCCTTTCAGTAAAGAAATTCTTCCTAATATTCAGCCTGAACCTCCCCTGGTTCAACTTCAGACCATTTCCTCTTGTTCAACTGCTTGTTACCAGGGAGAACAGACCAACTCCCTCTATTCAATTAGCTAAACTTTAGGCAAATGTGTACTCATCTACTTTCACACTTTAACAAAGTTAATCCTTTTGTATTAATTTGTTTGAGATTAGCTGTGGTAATCTGTGTGGTGCATTGGAGAAAAGCACCTTCTACCTGTCCACTTAACAGGCTGGCTGAAAATCATATGTCACCAATATGTAGTTGCTGAAATTTCACTGCTATGTTCAGATAAGGAAAGCTTATCAGCTAAGAAACAAATAAGTGAAATATTTCTGTAAGATATACAGAAGTTGAAATACTCTCTTCAGAATTCTGCCTAAGTAGAGGCTACTCTAGTCTTATGTATAAAAATAATGGAAGTTTTTATTTACCTTTCAGCTGATGGAGAACAGAATTCAGTCAATATCATCTGAAAACGAAGAGATATTAGTTGCTGACATACTGAAGTAACCAAGAAAAACAGGAATCTGAAAGTACACTACTTAGCTCAGACAACTGTATATTCTTGTGGAAAGTCTGGAATAATATATAGGCTTTCTTCCCTTTCTTGGCAAAAACAGTAGTGCAGCCAAGAGAGAATCATAGCTCACATGTAATTTTTTTTAAATGCCATTGTATTTGCTTTTAATTTTGTCTAAATTTAACTGTTCGGGCAATTTGTCCTTATTGGATTGTGAATATGATTGAAATATGTCAGTCAAGAAATTTTAGTTACATTTTAATTTGTTTAAGGGAAATAATGGATTTGTCTCATGTAAAAAAGAATAAGAATTAATTTATTGAGATTAATAACAATTTAAAAAAATTAATTCTGATGCCTGAATGCCATTGTTCTACTGTCATGAATAGGCCTATTCATACCTGAAGTTTCCTCAGATCTCTTGAAGTACACTTGGACAACTAGAAAATTGAGAATGGGATCAAAAACAAGCTGACACATTGAGTAGTGGCCTGTAATCAACAGGAGTCCCAAAAGACAGGATTATGTCTAAAACTAACTAATCCTTGAGTTTATGTGTGTTACTTACAAGTTAAAATGTCAGCCACCATTAACTTGATAACAGCCCAGAATTTACTTCTGTAGATATATAGCTTTTTATGTTCTTACTGCTCACTTGCCTTTTTACTACTTTAATTTAGTATTTTATAATATTGAGTGCATAACTCTGTGTTCTTTTGTTCAAATAGAGGGCTTTACTATTGAGATGAACATTAAGTTTTCAGAGTTGTAGGGTTAGGACAAGGTATTGGGAAAACAGCCCAGGCTGTTGAACACAGTGCTTGGTCATGAGTGATGCTCCTCAAGGATTGATGCCAAGACTCAGAGTGTTCAGTACTAACAGTAACTTTTACAATGGGGTGAAACGCACCCTTAGCAAGACTGTGGATAACAGCAAACTGAGGATTCTATCTGATATAGTGGAGGCCAGGCCTGCTATTCAGAGGACTCCTGACAGGCTGAAGAAATGGGTTGATAGGAACCTCCTGAAGCAAATGCAAAGCCAAATACCTGGGAAAAAAACCTAAGTGCATGTATCCTAGAGAATGACTGACTGACAGGTCTGCTCTGAGGTCTGCTGGGCAACAAACTGAACACAAATTAGACGTGATACCTTATGGTAATCAAAACTACCCACACACTAGGCTATATTGGAGGGAGTGGACCCAGCAGGTCAAGGGCAGTGATTATCCCCTCTACTCAGCACTCACGAGTCTGCATTTTCCACGCCTGGATTTCAGCCTCTTAGTACAATAAAGACAATAACAAACTGGGTAAATTCAGCAGAATAGGACCAAGATGATTATGGGTGTCTGAAGGAACTGGGATTTTTCAGCCTGGAGAACAGAAGCTAAGGGAATCTATCACTGTCTTCCCCTGTCTGTAGAGGAGACAGAACAGACTTATCTGGAACATGCACAATATGAGGATGAGAGGGAACAGTCATAAATGACAGTCAGAGGAAGGCCAATTTGATATAAGGAAAAAGAAGGGTTTACAGGAGAGAGTGGTTACATGGTCTCTGGAATGGCTGTCCAGAAAGGCTATGAAATCTCCATCCTTGGATATACTTAAACTGCAAGTGGAGAAGCAACTGGATCTGACACTGAAGTTGGCTCTGTTTTAAGTGGGAGGTTTGACTCAATGACCTTCATGTACATTCCTCTAAATGGCTCTTGTCAAAGCTGGTCAGCCTTTCTAAGTGCCTGTTGTGAAACAAGGGTCCTCATTTGTACACTTAAAGCAATCTGGAGACTTGGAATTGTACTATGTAGTGGTACAGATGCTAGAGAACTGCTGCGTAACAGATGCCTCTTCCCTATGGGAATAGGGCTCGACACAGAATGATCTTCTTTCTTTTTAGTGCTGAGGTGTCAGTTTGAGTCAGCACTTCCTTTTATTTTTCATTTCCTGACACACTCCCTGGAGTGAGTTCAGGGCAACCAAGCTGGTTGAGGGTCTGAAGAACAAGGCCTGTGAGGAGAGGATTAGGGATTTGGGATTGTTTACTTTGGAGAAGAGGAGGCCGACGGGAGACCTATCATTCTCTACAACTACCTGAAAGGAGGTTGGAGCCAGGTGGGTGCTGTCCTCTTCTCTCAAGTAAATAATGACAGGACTAGAGGAAATGGCCTGAAGTTGCAGCAGAGGAGGTTTAGACTGGACATTAGGAAGAATTTCTTTACTGGAGGAGGTGATGAAACAGGCTGCTCAGGGAGGTGGTGGTCACCATCCCTGGAGGTATCCAAAAAGCTGTGTAGATGAGGCAATTCAGAACATGCTCTAGTGGGATGGTGAGGTGTTGATGGTTGGATGCGGTGATCTTAGAGGTCTTTCTCAATGGTGACAATTCTGTGATTCTGTGATTCTCCACCTAATATATAGACTTAGGGTTAGGGCTTGAGGAAGCATAGGAAAGGCCAGTACTGGAAAAGATTTGGAGCTCAGGTAACTCATGGGTTTTGGTGGTCCCTCTGAGGTAGGAAAAGGAATAAAGTCCTTTAGAGCCAGTTCTTCTGTTTCAACGACTGGAGGACCCTTTGTCTGTCATGAATCCCCAAAGGACTACTAGTGTCTGCAGTCACAAAGAATCATAAATTGTGATTCTTACTCAAAGGAGAGAGAATTGAGTTGTAGTAGGAAAAGGTGAGTGCTTAGGTCTCCTAATTGTGGAAGAATGTAACCCATTTTGATAATATGCTAATTTTATATAAATGTAGGAACATGTTTCTCACCTAATCTGATGATAACACAGAGAAAGAAAATTGAGAATTATTCATATCATTATCAGAAGGGAAAGGGACCAGTTTGGTGGGAACTTTTGTCCTTTTTAGGTTCAGACATTTCCAATAGCATTTATAGTTCCCAGTATGAGGTGAGATATAGTTGGAGAAATCAGCCTGAGGAGGCCTACATTCTTCTGAACATTGGAGTGTTCTCAGACTTATGAAGTATCTCAAAAGACAACTAAAATGGATACATTAGATTTGGACCAACTGCTTTTTCCTCTTTCATTTTCTGTGGGAAGTATATACTCAACCTCTGTTGTTTCAGGTTTACTCCTGGAGAACATATAAACTCCATCAAAAGTTTTCAGAAAAATATTTCTCTTTCTTTTGTTGGTCATGAGTGCCTGATGTGGCCTTACTCTGCCATAAATTCATTTGTATGGATGGAGCACTTTTGAAAGGACTAGTAACAGCTTTTTCAGATAAATGATAAACATAAGGAAACCATTTTTTAAAGAGATCTGGTTAGATATATCTTCTGGGATATTGTTCTTGATGCAGGGTCTGTTAGGCTATTTTCCTAGAAGCCTGGGAGACCTAAGGTTTACTTAGACATATTTCAAATTTGAGATGGTGTTCTGCAGGAGAGGCTCTGCTTTATTGTTGTTGGGTAGAGTACTGTGTAAGTCCCAATGCCCGTTTTTAGAGAAGTAATAATAAATTATAGTTACTAGAACAGTATCAGACAGAAACAGAAAGAGATGGAGAGGAACTCAGAATAATAAAGCTCTTGTGTGAGTTCATATATGAACCTTAGAAACAAGTTGCTTGTCTGAATGTCTGTATCACTGCATTATCTTTGACACAAATGAAACGCTTTTCTGTTTCCATCCATCCTTTACATTGCTGATGTAATTTTTGCCCCATTTAAGGATGAGTACCAGGACAGAGAATTTTACCTAACTGTTATGTGTATCACTAGCATACTGTTCATACTAACACAGTAAATGTTAAGAATAAAGGTATATTTTAGATATAGCTCTGCTCCTCCTCAGGCTTCTATGTACCCAT
>JANIJG010022471.1:22716-34668 GCA_024611175.1 Megaceryle torquata
CTTTACATACTGTGGTTTTGTATTTATGCTGTCAGAATTCACATGGTTTCCTTTTTTCCTTCTTTGAATAGGGCTCCAACTTCTTGAGAAATATCTTCTTATTTTGTACAGCGTCCCCCACCTCTGTACTTTGCTAAGTCAGGATCAATTAAATTTTTCTTTTTAAAGAGGGAAACCCTCCTACTATTTGATCTGGTTTTATTATGAATGGGGCCCCAAGAATACATTTTACCATCTGATAGAACTGTGTGGGAAGATACTGGCATGGACATAACCACATAATCATCACATACTGCAACAGGGGCTCTACATGTGATGTTCGAGGTCCATATCACTGCTTTTATAGAAGCAAAAAGTATTAGGTAACATTTGCACAGAGTAACAATATTATTGGCATTTGTCAAAAGCCTAATTTCTGCACCCCCTATGAAGTCTAGCAATAGGCAGACAACATAAGCCCTTCTAAGAGCTAAGTAGTCAGTAGAGATGGTGAGGTCAGCAGAGAAAACAAGAGGTAAATACCTTCACCTACTGAGATGTCTCCTGTTATCCTTGACAGATCAGGAGCACAGCAACAAACTCTATTTTACTGGTATAATTTGATTTCTGGGCTCCTTCATTTGGGGAAGAAGCATATTCCAGCAATGAGCCAGAATCTGAGCAGGTCATAACAGTGTACAGACAAAATTTCCATCTTTGGTTAACACCTAATTCCATACAAGGATCAGCCTTGATCTGGAGTTACTCCAAAAGAGTCTTATCATCTGAATCCCCAGTTTGTATGATTGGTAAGTGAACCATCTACTTGTTCCTACCTGAGGATGTAATACTGGAAGCTCACCATGACTTCTAAGGTGGTCTTAAGTCTGAAAGAGAAAATATTCAGCAATTTCCCTTTAACAGAATTAGCCTTTGAGCCCTTTCATTTACAAGAAAAAGAACATTATCTTCTGAGTAGCCACAGTGATTCTGATAACTGATATATCTTGTTGCACCGTTTGGTGTCTGAGATTCAGTTGTAGAGGGTCTCACAAAATTTTTCATAATTGGACGAGGAAAGACTGGCACGTCACTTTTATGCTTTTTTTTAATGCTTTTTTTATTGCTTTTCACTTTGAGACTCAAAGGCTCAAATTTCTATGCTAGACATTTGAACATAGCTATTTGATTATTAGACTAGTTTTATAATGATACTAGGCATTTGATTATTAAACTAAATACTCCCAGGACTACTTTCTTGCAGTGATGCCAATGCCATGTAAGAGCTCAGATTAAGTTTATTAAACCTCTAAATAAGGTTGACACATGAAAATTGTCTTTAGAAATTAGCCCTAACCTGAGCTGACCTCAGGACGATGTCCAAGAGTTGCTCAGGACATTGCTTGAAAACCCTGGCCAAACCAGTGCTGGGAACTGTTGTTGCTGGACATGTTCCAGCACCGTGGAGTTGCCAGTTCCAGTTGCCAGTGCAACTAAGGGTCATTCCCCACACTGTCCAGCTTCAGTAGAAGCTGGAAGCAAACAGCTCTTGGGACAGCTACTGCCTTTGACAAAGTTAATGATTGTCTTTTGGTCAAAGACTCACCTGGAAAGGTTTTTGAAGCAGATCAGAACTATAAGGCAAATTCTTTAATGAGGCTGAATTAATGATGGACACATACATAAACCATCTTTGTTTTTCTTTCAATATGCAGCAATGGACAGTGTTGAAATGCTCACAATCACTTGCTAAAAGAGTGATGGGGTTGTACTAGACTCTACTAGTTCATACAGTCTTTCACAGTATATTTCCTCTTGGCCATAATTGCCAGAGTGAAGTAGTTTGGCTCTAATCCACCAAAACCTAGCCAATCAGCTATGAAGTTTTCATTTGCTTTCTGTAGGGAAGGGAATAAGAAAGTATAATAAAGACAATATCAAGACACTCAGGAAATGGCATTACAGTCTTGTTATACAGAAGCTAAACAAACTCTTCATTTGTTTCCTGTTTTCTCCTGGATGGGGATAACACACTTCAAATTATCCAGGAAAAGTTTTACACCCATGTTAAAAATAAGGCCAAAAGTTCAACCCAGACAACAGCAGGCCTATCAACCTAGAAAACTCATGGCGTGGTCACTGCGATTTTACCAAGGGCAAATGCCCGTGAAAAGTGGGGTACCACAAGGATCTCAAGAGAAAGTGGGGTCTGTTGAAGGGGAATAAAAAATATTTCATATATCCTGAAAGAAGCTGATGCCCAGGAGGGTCACAGTCCTGGGCTTGTCCAAGATCTGAGGCCAGCCATGGGGACAGCAGGACTGTGTCCTCCCTGGTCAAGGCCCACCCACACCACTCGGGTGGTGTGTGCCTGTGTGCACAGGCAGCCAGGCCCTGAGAAGGAGTGAAGTGGCTGCACAACCTGGTGCACACAGAGCTCCGATGAATTAGTCCATACTATAGTTTAAAATGGATGAGTTAAAACTAATTCAGACACTGTTAGGACAGCCTGAGGGTGCAAGAATGTAGTCCTGGGAATACTTAGTCTGAAGGTGGAAAACGACCTACACGTGATGGATGACATCTAGATGAATGAGCCAGCAAAGTGCCCAGGAAGTCAAGAAGGCCAACAGCATCCTGGCTTGTATCAGAAATAGTGTGGTCAGCAGAACTCGGGAAGTAATTGTGCCCCTGTACTCAGCACTGGTGAGGGTGCACCTCAAATACCGTGTTCAGTCTGGGGCTCCTCGCTACAAGGACATTGAGGTGCTGGAGAGTATCCAAAGAAAGACAATGAAACTGGTGAAGGCTCTAGAGCAAAAGTCTTTTGAGGAGAAGCTGATGGACCTGGGGTTGTTTAGCCTGGAGAAAAGGGGCCTCAAGGGAGACCTTATAATTCTCTACAACTACTTAAAAGGAGGTTGCAGTGAGGTGGGGGTCAGTCTCTTCTCCCAAGGAACAAGCAACTGGACAGGAGGGAATGGCCTCAAATTGTGCCAGGGGAGGTTTAGATTGAACACCAAAAAAAAAATACTTCACCAGAATGTTAAGCATTGGAACACACTGCTGAAGGAAATGATGGAGTCCCCATCCCTGGAGAGGTTTCAAAGCTGTGGAGATGTGGTGCTGAAGGACATGGTTTAGTGGTGACCTGGCAGTGCTGGGTTAGTGGTTGGACTCAGTCTTAAAGGTCTTTTCCAACCTAAATGATTCTGTGAATCTATGATTCAACTGGTGAGATGACACTGAAAGACCACGCTCAGGTTACCCAGAACCTGACCAAACATGACACTACAATAGGATGAATACTGAAACACACTTTGCATTATAAAGATGTGTGGCATGGGATGATAGTGCTACACAAAAGCTATGCAAGGTGGTAGCAGTCACTGATGGTACTCAAGTAGGCATAGTTGATGAATAGGCAATTTCAGACCACACTGACACTTATACTAATTGTATTCTTTTTAGGCTACATAAAAGAAGCAAATTAAATACTTAAGTGAGTAGAAGATTTGAAACATGCCAGTCCTCTTCTGAAGGTGCCAAAAATCTGGCAAGGACTGAATCAATGCCAGGTATGTTGTTCTAGAGACCCAATTCTGCAGCTATGCCACTGCCTCACGTGTTCTGCCTTCAGTATTACTCAACTTACTACAGGGTTTTTTTTTTCATCCATAACCTCAAGGTTTTAAAATGTAAAATAGTATTAAGATGTCCTTCTGGTGAGAATCAGTGGCTAAATGTGGACAAGACTGAGCAGTGTGGACTGAAAAGCAAAGACATTTAAAATCTTAAATGTCTGTAAGGAATTTGCTATTGGTGGAGATCTGAGCACATACAGTAGCAAAAAAAAAAAAAAAAATGGTTGAAGGAAGGCAGAGTTAAGAATAGTTCTTCCTCTAACAGACTAACTACTAAGTAACCTGCCTCACTGCTAAGAAGCCCGGGGAATTCATCACCTTCCTGTTATTGTGCCTGTATTGCAAGTAGGAGGTAGAGGGTAATTGAGATCACTCTTGCTAGAAATGTTTGAGAACAGGGAGAAATTAAAAGAACCTATTACATGAAGATTACATACTTGCATGCCAGATATCTTGTAAAACAAACTGGGAAGTGACTAACACTGTGTGACCCAGAGCCATATCTAAAACTGATGGAAGCTAAAGCAAACATTGTGGCTTAGACTCTCATATTTATAAGAATGCAAAGTCTTTTGTGAATGTGACATTACTGAATTCAGTAAATGCTTTGGATATTTTCTTTTAATTTGCATAATCAGACACTTCGGCATCTAACCTATTGCACTGTGGCTTAAGAAAACTGCACAAAACCAATCCACAATCTGGAAGTGAGAATGTTCAGAAATTTAGATCAGGTGTTTTCCTCACCACTTTGCCTACAAATATGCAAGACAGAATTGTCTTGGCTGTTTGCAGATACATGCTAATGGATTGGTCTGCCTCAGAGGAGAACCTCGGCTGGTGCATAAATGATGTATACAGCCAATTAAGTCCTGACAGAAATAAGTGGCCATGTTATAAGTACTTAAACATTGTTAGTCACAGAACACTGCTGTTATTTCCAGGACATATTATTTATGAAAATGTGTTTATTTGTAGGAGAGGTATTTTAATAAGTGTTATGATTACTATTTATGTATTATTGTATAATGAGTTTGCATATTGTGACTGTTCACAGTTCAGCCAACATAACAGGAAGGAAAGGTTAGTTGCGTGATCAGTTCATGTGAAATCATTAACATCTGCAAATTAGGATATTTAAGGAAGTTTGAAAGTACTAAGGGAAATTATAAACTGAGGCACTTTCTGACTTACAGCATTTGCTACTCAGTACTGGCATGCAGTAAAAGAAAGTTAACTGTTGGAGTAAAACACTGATGCCTGTGTGACTATGACTACAGGTTCAAGTATCCTTGCTGCTGCGATCCAAAATTTAAGACATAGGAGGAGAACCTTTTCAAGAGGAGGTATGTATGTCTCTTCACGTTCTCTGTTGATTCTCTTGTGCCACAGAAGATTTTGTGCAGAATGCAAGTTTTTTGACAAAGAATAAGTTAGGTACAGTTATACTAGCACATGTACAAAATCTGGATTAGGTTTTTGCTTTAGAAAGTCTAGGCAAAATTTTGGTGATTTGATTAAAAATGGTGATTTGTGTATATCTAAAATTTCTAAACATTTCTGCAAGATTCAAGGAAGACTATGAAATATCTACGATGACTGTTGTGCTATTTGGCATTTGTTATCTGACATCTATTTTGCAATAACTGAGAGAAATGCTATTTTCTGTACCCTTTCTATAAATTCATCTATCTAGAAATACTGTATTTCTGGAAGACAAGTAAATCATAAAATCTTAGGATGGTTGAGGCCGGAAGGCACTTTCTGGAGATGGTCCTGTCCCACACCTTGCTCAGAGCAGGGTCAGCTACAGCAGGTGGCTTGGGCTTTGTCACGTCAGTATCTCCAACACTGGAGACTCCAAAACCTCCTGGGAAATTCTGTTTTAGTGGTTGACTACTCTTACAATATGATGTGTTTTCTTATGTTTAAACTGAATTTCCACTATTTATATTTTTGCTCATTTCCTCTTGTCCGGTCACTGGGCACCACATAGTCAGGCTCCATCATTGTTAGTCCCCACAGCTGGGTATTTATACACATGAATAAGATCTCCCCGAGCCTTCATCTCTCTATGCTGAACGCTTCCAGCTTTCTCAGCCTCTTCTTATATGTCAGGACTTTAATCATCTTTGTGGTTCTTCACTGGACTCTCTCCAGTAGCTCCGTATCTGTCTTGTGCTGGGGATCCCAGAGCTGGACCCAGCACTCCAGGTCTGGCTTCAGCAGTGCTGAGCAGAGGGGAAGGATCACCTCCCTTGACCTGCTGTCAACACTCTGTCTAATGCATTTGTCCTTCTTTTCTGCAAGAGCCTATTACTGGTTCTTAGTCAGCTTGCTGTCCACCAGGACCCCCATCTGCAAAGATGCTTTCCAGAAGGTCGACCTCTGCCTGTGCTGGTGCCAGGCATAGATCCTCCCAGGGTGCAGGACTCAGCACTTCCCTTTGCTGATTTAATGATGTTCTTGTCAGCCCATTTCTGCAGTCTGACTAGGTCCCTCTGAAATGAAATAGTGGAACATCAACCACTTCTCCCAGTTTTGTATCATCTCCAGAAATCAGAATACTGAGTGAACTAGTTCTGGGAAAGTTGCATTTAGGCAGCAATACAAGAGTTTTATTTCTTTGCCTGGCATGCATTGTAAGGTTTTTATTCCTATTTCTATGCCTCCTGGTACACTTAGCAAGTGCATGGTACTTTCTGCATGATTGGAATGTATAAGCATCAGTTTCTCTGCACTGTATAAGCATCAGTTTATCCTCATACCACCTTATAATTCAAATTTTTCTGGAAGAGTGTCATGGGCAGGAGTAACCTTCTCACAGCCATTCAAGAAAATAAAGTCACTGGTAAAGCTGGGAATTAAAAGCAAGGAGCCTTGGTGTCAGGTGACATTTTCTGGTAGCAACCTGCACTCACAGTCTAAAAGTGAAGACAACAGACTGTACAGACTAAGAAGGTAAGAACTAAAAGTACTTAAGTCAGTATTTAATAGTTGTTTTCTGTAGAAACTACTGTAGGCATAACACAGTTTTTAAATGTGACTGTATTTTCCTTCTGACACATTGATATTGAGATCATTCTAGAGGAGATTTTTACCACACCTGACTGCAAAGGACAATCTGGGAGAGAGTGGAGGACCTGGAGGCACAAAGCTCCTACAGATGTGGTGCTAGAGTCATTTGCTTGTCCACCAGGCAGAAGGTATGGATGCATCATGCAAATGTCTTAGGGCTCACACAACTTCTACATGTCTTATCCTGTCAGAAGACCAGAGAAAAGCCAAGAGACTTGGCTATGTGTTGGTACCTTCAGCTGGGGCAATAGAGAGAACATAGGCAAAACACAGTGCTAATCCTTTCTTGTGCAATTTATTTTAAAAATCAGTCAACTGTAAAACACAAATCCTTTGGGAAGCAAACTCCCTTTAACCCGTGGACAACGGAAATGGTAATTTCTTATGAAGAAAGTGAACGCTTGCAGGTCCTCTTATTCCCACCACAAGCCCATTGACAAGTCCAGAGCCTGGAGCCAATAGTCCTAGCAAGCAGTCCTCTAAACAGGCAAGGCTGCAGATGACTCCTTCAGTAGTGCTCCAGACAAGAATTGCCATGATAATAGTGTGGACAGTGTTTGCAGTACGGGGCTGCTGTCATCTGTAGGAAACCTGAGGGAGATTCTGAAAGTGAAGGAGTCATGGGAGTGGACAGAGGAAGGTGATGAGAATGAAGCAAAGACTATAAAAGAAAACTGAACAGAAAGCTGCCAGAGAATAGTAAAACAAATGGTTAAAAAAGAATGTAGGATAAGGAAAAGAAGGAGAAAAAGTTAAAAGGAATTGAACAGATGGCAAAAAAAATGGAGGAAAATATGCTTATACGAAAAACGCAGACTAGAAGGACAAAAGGTCTTGAGATTTCTATGTGAATTACTGAGGAGATCACTGAAAGCATGAGAAAGTGGAAGTAACTGTTGAGATCAATATCTCACATTACATTTCATGGCCAGTCCTCCATACTATTTGTACTTGCTTCTTTAGTATCACTTCCCAGCAGCTGTGGCCACATCCTCACTGTAGCATGATGATTTGCAAAGAAAAGATTGATGTTGCAAGAGATAAGCAGAGAAGAATCAGGCTACAGGGAAGAGTCTGTCTCTGTTACAACCCCAAGATGGTGTCCTGTCCTGGCTTGATTCCTGGAGACTATGACAGATAGGTCACATCAAGGCAACTTCCATGGAATGTGAGGTACCTCCTGAAAATATTCAAGACTCCAGCTTGCTTGGAGTGTCTGGATGGGTTTTTGCTTTCACCACAGTCTGAAATCAGCACTCTGAAATGAGCATATAATTAATATGGAAGGACAGACAAGTAACAAAGTATTACCATGTTTATCTTTTTCCCAAGTTTATAAGAATTTGCCTCCCAGTCCTAGAATTAATTTAAGTAATATCTACAGTCAAGAAAATTGCTACTAGAAATTTACATTAGTAGGTAATACTAAAAAAACCCCAGACAAAACCACATTAACTAGTGCTGCTTCTTCATGTAGGGGAAAAAAAACCCAAAAAAACAACCAGAAGAACAAGTACTGGGAATAGACAAATCTCTTCCAAAGAGTTTTAACTTCCTCTGAGAAAAGGTAAATTGTACCTAAAATGTAGATATGTTTGACTAGAGCTGATGCCAGTGTTTCATTAGCCCTGCTAAGACCTCCACACCACATGAATGAATGAGGAGTTGCCCTTTGTACGTACTCACACTTCCTTAGCAATTTGATTTCCCTACAGTGACCTGTAACATCTGACTCCTCGGTTTCTGACACTGCAACAAGGGAAAAATTGAAGTAGACTGTTCTGGGGTGAGGGATATAAACCTGTAAGAACAGAAGGAGTTAATGTACTTTGAGAAGTGAAGAGCCATTTGTGAGAGCAAACAGAAGAACATACTGTGTTGGTTTGACCTTGGCTGGCCACCAGGTTCCCACCAAGCCACTGTCTCACTCCCCCTCTTCTTTATTCTCTGCTTCCCATCAACAGGCGATATCCATCAGCTCCCTGGGGAGGGAGGGCCTCTACGCATAGCAGTTGCTACAGAAAGCAAACACCTTAATAATGAATGTCTCCTCTCACCCCAATCCTCCTTCCTCCCAGCTTTTATTGCTGAGCATGATGTCACATGGTATAGAGTGTTCCTTTGATCAGTTGGGTCAGCTGTCCTGGCTGTGTCCCCTCCCAACCTCTTGCCCACCCCCATTGTACTGGGGAGGCCTTTGCAGGGTGGGTGGCATGGTGTTGGAGAGACAGCTTTGATGCTCAGCTACAGCCAAAATTCTGGTGTGTTATCAACACTGTTCAAGCTCTTGTAGCTACAAGTGCAAAGCACAGCATTATATGGGCTGCTCTGTGGAAAGTTCACTCCAGTCAAGCCAGAATCAAGTGTTTCTCTGACCTAGAGAAGGACAATGCATGAAAGTACATCCATGAATATCTTGCTGAACCAGGCAGCAGTTCCAGCCCTCTTCTACACTCACGGAAGCCTGGAAGGGAAGACATAGCCTCTTTCACATGGTCTATCCACTGCTTCACCAGAGATGATATTCACACGCTTTGTGAGGCAAGAAAAGAAAACAGTAGGCAAAAGAATCCTGATCAGGTGTAAGATTTTGTTGCTGCTTAAAAAAAATGCCTTTAGAAAAAAAAAATACTTCCAAAGAAACTCAGCAGAGGGAAACAGAAAATCAAATATATAAAAAATAGGAAAATACCAAAAAGGTTAATAAAACTTCTATATAGCAATAGTCACAGGCTTTAAAACAAAGAGTGAGAAATTATTTATGTATACAAGAAGCAGTGAATGGAATTCAACCAGATCTCCACTGACTGTAACAGGAGCTTGAACAACTTGTGCTTATGTAAATACCTACTTGCAGATAATTTTAGATGTTTTAACATCAAAATTCATCCCACACAGGCTAACTACAGGTATGCTAATAGGTCTGTTTCATTACTGAGACATAATTGAGGCAAGTCAAGATGGGAAAGAAACACTGAAAAATACCTTGTCTTTTGTAGCATTCCTCATTAAAAAGGATCATTAGAATAGACTGTCTCATTTCAGGAACTGGACTGAAAAACACACAAGGACAGAAATAGGTTCTAGAAAATGCTGGCTGACAATTTACAGATAGAAAATTGTAGGTGCAGAGGACCAGAAATACCAAGCATAAAGGTCTACACTGTAATTATGTAAATCTTTGTTCAAATGAACAGTATGCGATGACTTGAGAGTCACATTCTCTATAACAGCTCTAAGCAGGTTCACCATTTTTTCCTAGTCTCTCAAGTATATTTTGTAACCCAAGTTCAGTAGCATACCAGTGTAGTTATATTAGTTTAAAATTATTATGGACATAGTTCTACGAGCTAGCAACTTATTTTGATTACAAAGCAGACATCCTCAAAGTTTAATAATGGCCACAGTAAGATTCCACAATTTCTGCACCCAAAACCAATTAATAACAAAGAAAGTGTAGAGAAGATTATCTTATTTAATAGTGGAATACAGTAAACTACATCTAACAACTATCATTCTTTAGTATATTTAGTTTTCTGTGAAACGAGGTGAAAAGTGAGAGACCACTTATAAAAATGAAAAATTGATTCAGATTTGTCAGAAATGTCATCAAGTTTATGATAATCGTTGCTATTTGGGATGTTCACAGCAATGCAAAAGCTGCTGAATTCAGGGCTCTCCAGTTTCAAACAGCCCATCAAAATCCCATCTCCTAAGGTCCTTTTCTGAATGGAAAGTTGTTCTTAGATGATCTGTGGTCAGAAAATAAAAGAAGAAAAGATGATAGAAAATAGTGCTGAAATTTATAAATAATATGTACAAAACCAAGAGTATGTCCACAGTCAGCTTTGACCTTTGGCTCCAGGAATAGAATGAGAAGTGATTCAGGGCATTGCTCTAAACAGTATTTTAAAGGCTATTAAGGCATTACTACATGAGATTTTTAAATCAGCCCCACATGACTTTGAAGTAAGACTGTAGGTGTGCCATAGTGAAAAAAAAAAACAAAAAAACAAAAACAAAAAAACCCACCAAAAACAAAAGCATGTCAGCATATAATTCCTGTTAAATCCTGACAGAGATGGAGACATTTCTCTTCCTGTTTTTCCTAGACAGCTCTGGTCTCATGGGCATTTCCCATGCATTCCTAAGATGTGCTGACAGGAGCAGGTACAGGCTCTGAACATTCTTGCTGGCAATGCTGGCTTTAACAAAGCACTCATAGAGATGTGAGTCATTCACACTCTGACATGACCAAAAGCCAAACCATCCGCTTCCCAAAAGGTGCCTTCAACAAATGGTGGGAAGCCACATTGAATGTTTGCTCACAGAAAATTTGGTTGTCTGATGGTGTGGTTAGCATAGGTATGTGGGACAACAGTAATCCTAAATCATGGTCTCTGCACTGAAAAAAGTGAATGTACATATCATAACGAGAGTCTGTGGCCTCTATCTCAAACCGTTGTATTGTAATAGAGAATAATGACCCTACACAGCTGTTTCAAAGAGGTGCCTGACAGATGTCCTGAATAACAGCCTCTGCTTGGCTAAGGGTGAATTAGACAGCATCTTTGCTTCTTCTCGTGAAAAAAAAAAAAAATAGAAGCTTTGCAGAAACTAAAGTACATGTGGGCATCACTTTGCTGTTTTGTTTTATTTTTCCCTGAAGGTTTCATTGTCTCTTTCCAGAGAAGAAAAGATGTTTGATACTCTTGGTCTCATTTGCATGATTTGGTGGTGTATGATGCTATTTCATCACTTGCATGCTGACCTCCAGTGTATGGGGTGTAAGTATGTTTTTGCAGATATAATCTGAGAAACAGGGTTTAATTCTTCATTTATCAGAAATATGTGGAATTAATCTGACAACTGTCATTTTAAGCCAAATTGATACTATCCACTGCATTCAACAAAACAATAGCATATCTTTACTGAACTTATTCTGTGACAATTCCAGCAGAGGCACAAGAATCACCTATTACAAATGTGAAAATGAATTGGAGAAAAATGGAACTGTCCTGGGAAAGCAGCAAGAATTTCTCCATGTACAGATGTACCATTACAGACAGCAACATGGAATCTGTAGAGGAAGAGGTAAACTTGTTATTTGTTGAGATAAATAATTGCATCTTTTTTTTTTACCTTTTAATGATTTCACTTACTTTGAAAAAGAAAGAGAGAAAGAGAGAAAGAGAGAAAGAAAGAAAGAAAGAGAGAAAGAAAGAAAGAAAGAAAGAGAGAAAGAAAGAAA